>JAOTIZ010066932.1:0-11753 GCA_027123425.1 Erythroxylum panamense
ACTTCCGAACTGTGGGATATGCGTCGGAACGACCCACGGGCGTCCCGGTGTGTACCCTACAGTGAGGGGGCGCTACAAAACTATCTTATTTGGTGAAATCAAATTTAAGCAATCCTTACCATAATTGATCTCTTCAGTTATGTTGATGGAACAACTCCCACAATAGTTATATTGGACGATGATACTCTGTCTCCAAAATTTGTCAAATGGCGGAAAATTGACCCATTGATTTATTTATTTTTTGATTCCTTACAACTTCCCTCGCTACCTTCACTGCCCAACTTGCACTTGGTCGCCATACAACACATGATCTCTGGGTCGATGATTGGAAAGATGTTTCATGCAATAATCCAACCCAAATATCTCTTCTCTGGCAGAAACTCCACACCTTAAAGAAAGGATCCATACCGATCATTGATTATTTCTCCACCATCTTGCACATTATTGATGAGCTGGCCGCCATCAGAGACACCATTTCTGATGACATTCTTGTGTTTTTCACCTTTAATGGCTTACCCTCTGACTACAAATTGTTCATCACTATCGTAGAGCATTGCAAAATAACCATCTTCTTCGACAAACTACGAGCGAAGTTTCTCATCCATGAGCAACGCCTTCTGTCTTAACATGAACATAAACCAGAGCCATATTGCAACTCACTATTGTTTTTGTAACTCTAAATCTCAAAACCATCTCTTAGACCTCAACCGATTACCAAAATTTTCCTACAACCTTTACTATCCAAAACATTCAAAATCCTTCAAAAAATTATGAATTCTCTTAAAGTACTCTCTTCAAATGGCTACCTGACACTAGTGTTACCAATCATATGACACCCAATCCTCAACTTATGGAATCTGAAATATCATACGATGGTTTAAATCAAATGATTACTGGCAACAGTCACAAGTTTTCTATTTCCCTTATTGCTAATTTCGCTCTTCATACTTCACTCCATCCACTTCATCTTACTAATGCTTTAGTTGTTCCTCAACTTACTACTAATTTTGCCCTCAGTTGACAAATTTTTCAATGATAAATCATGTCTTGTTAAGTTTAACCCATTTGGATATATTGTGAATGATCTCACTAGCAAAACACCACTCATCGTCAATTCCATCCACCATAATCTCTATCTTATGAAGATTCCTCTAGAATTCAAAAATCATGTTTTCAAAGCATTCAAAATAACCCCTCATTGGATGAAAAATTTAACATGATTAAACTTTTATCTGTTAAGTGTCACGTCATTACTAACATGACACTTGTTATATATTTTTTAAAAAATATATTGATGGATCCTACTTTTATTTGTAGACCACATTATGTCATTTAGGTACTACCAATTTATTAAAAAAAATAATAAATTATGTATATTTATTTAAAATAAATTTAAAATTTTTAACTTATTAGTGGTACTCACTATATTAATATACCATATCGCTAATATAAGATGGTGAGATCCATCACTAGATTTTTAAAAATTTAAGTTAAAACACTAAGCTTCGAATTGTATTTTAATGAATTTTTAAATGGATAACATATTCTAAAATGCCCAACAATTTAGAATTTTTTCAATTTAGTGCCTACGTTTTTTAAATTTTTGATTAATTGACCAATATTTTATAATCTTAACAACTCAATTTAAAATGTTAGTTATGTTAATATTTTGCTTATTTGGCTAATGAAATTTTTTGTGTGCATGACATATAAGTGTTTACGTGAAAATTTAATTGTCAACTAATCATCCACGTGGATTAAAACACCCAACTCAATGTGTGAAAGAAGTTATAAGTCAGTTGTTTTAGTCTACGTGGATGATTAGTTAACAATTAAGTTTTAAGTGGATGCCTATGTATCATGGTTAAAAAAAGATTTTGTTAGCCAATTTAGCAAAATATTAGCAGAACTAACGTCTTGTAGTGAGTTGTCAAGATTGTATAAGATTGGTCACATAATTAAAAAATTTAAAATATAGAGAATGAAATAAAAATATCCTAAAAGGTTGGGTACTTTAGAATTTATTATTCCACTATCTTAACAATACTCTGTTTTGATTTAATGTTATCTTACATACACTTCCAATTTTGTATGCTACATTCCTTTCCAAATTCTTGTAACCTCATCACAACAATGCAACAACAACCCAATAAAAATTTCATTAAACGCATGATCTAGGGAGGTCCAACGTATGCAGTCTTATCCTTAACTAGTAGAGAGATTGTTTCTGAATAATCCATAAGAAACAGGAATAAATAAATAAATAAAAATAAAAGCAAAATAAACATAAAAATAAACATAAACATAAACATAAAAATGAAAGTAAAAATTAAAAATTAAAAATAAAGTGTTAAAATAGTAATGATAATAAAAATATTATTAATAATCAAAATATTAACTAAAATATTAATACTACTAGTAGTAATAATAATAATATTATTAATAAATTATTATTATTAGTAGTAATAATAATAATACTAACAATATTAATTAATTAATTAAGTAATTAATAAGTACGAGAATGATTAGTACTTGTGTAAAAGATTAGGCTAAATTTAAGAGAAAAATACCAACAAACCTATGAAAACGGTAAGGATCTCTCTAAGAGAGATCTTTTATCTGTATCTTAGTACGTCAAAGTTTTTTATTACGAGTATATTCTCGTGCAGTGGTCTAGACCACCCACCCACAAATATTGTCCACTTTGAGTTGCCTATCGGGCTAAGGCCCTTATGGTTTTGCTCTTCTTGCACCTGAAAAATGCGTCTATGGTGAAGAAGTATCCATACTCTTATAAGATGTACTTCATTCTCCTCTCCAACCGATACGGGATCTCACACTTCGATAAATTTCAACAGAGCTATATCATTCTGGATTACCTCCCCCAATTTTTCTTAGGCCTTCTTTTTCTCCTCTCATAATCTCCAAATACAATCTTCTCGCATCTTCTCACTAGAGCGTTTGGGTGTCTCCTCTTAACATGTTCAAACCACTTAAGCCTTGTCTCTCTTAATTTTTAAATAATATTAGCCACCTTTAATTGTTCTCTCACCACTTACATTCCTAACCTTATTTCTTCTAGTAAAGTTGCACAACCAACGAAACATCCTTATCTCTGCTACTATTAGCTTATAATTATGCACCTGTTTGATTTGATAAAACTAAACTCCATCCTATAGAGCATGGTCAATCTAATTGTTAAATGATATAATTTACCTTTAAACTTGAGTGGTATCTTCTTATCACCTAAAACTCCCGATGTGCTTCTCTGTTTAAGCTGTTCCGATTTAATACAACGGATTATGTCGTCATCAATCTCTCCATTGCTCTGGATGATAAATCCTAGATACTTGAAACACTCCTTTTATGATGTAAATTTTAAACCAAATTTTATCTCCACATTGGTATCCACCCTATGTCCTAAGAAGTTATATTCTACGTACTCAGTCTTAGTCTTACTCAATTTAAAGTCCTTTGACTCTAACGCATCTCTCCAAAATTAAAGCTTGACATTGGCACCCTCTTTTGTCTCATGCACTACATCAACAAACAGCATACACCAAGGTGTATCCCCTTAAATATTCTTTGCGAGCTCATCCATGACTATTGCAAACAAAAAAGACTCAAAGAGGAGACTTGGTGTAGCCCAATATCAATATATCACTTCCTATCATCCTTACTTTAGTTTTTACAAGCTTGTACCTATCCCTAATAACTCGTATACAAGTTATAGGAACTCCCTTAGCTTCTAAACACCTCTATACGATTTCCCTAGATACCCTATTATATGCCTTCTCTAATCAATAAAAATTATGTGTATGCTATGTTGTATTTCCGTGTAATATTCCATTACTCTTTTAAGGAGATGTAAAGTTTTTGTCGTGGGCTTTCCTAGTATAAAGTCAAACTAGTTTTTAAAGATAGAAGCTTCCTTTTTCACTCTCTATCATAACTTCATAGTATGACTAAGTAATTTAATGTCTCTATGGTTGTTATAGCTTTAGATGTCCTCTTTAATTTTGTATAAAAGGATTAATAAACTACATCTCTACTCATTACAACAAAGCAATGAAAAGAATTCACGATTTATACATTCATTTATGATATTAGAGTTTACGAGCTATTTTTTTTTACTACATACTTATCTTGCATCAAAACATATTACCCACATTCTTCCTTAACCCTAAACCAAAAACATCTTATGACCAGCAACAAGTTGCACACACAATGACAAAACACAACACATTACCTTTCAACCACATTATCAATTTCCTAATTATACAATTAGATGAATCTAACTATCTTATTTGGTGAAATCAAATTTAAGCAAACTTTACCACAACTGATCTCCTTAGTTATGTTAATGGAATAATGCCCAAAATAATTATAATGGATGATGATCCTATCTCCAAAATTTTGTTAAATGGCAAAAAACTAACCAACTCGTTTATTGCTTCTTTAGAGCTTCCCTCTTCACGTCCACTGCCCAACTTGCATTTGCTCACCATGCAACACATACTATTTGAGTTGCATTGAAAAGACCTTTCATACAACAATCCAACTAGGGATGGCAAACTTGATGCTGATGTGCCTGTGGTAGCTCTAATCGAACCCAAGCCTAACTCGACCAGACCTAAATTTTCAATTAAAAATGCTTATGGAACTAGGTTTAAGGTGAAAACTCCATACCTTAAAGAAAGGATCCACATTGATCACTAACTACCTCTCTACCATCTCCTACACTACTAACGAGCTGGGTGCCATTATAGGCACCATTTATAACAACGATATTATGTTTTTCACCCTCAATGGCGTACCCTCTGACTAAAATCGTTTATCACTATGATAGAGCATTGCAAAAAACTTATCTCCTTCGATGAACTATGAGCGAAGTTACTCATCCACGAGTAGCATCTTTAGTCCTACCATAAACATAACCCGTTTGCTATAGCTAGTGTAGTGTTCACCTCTTCTGACACCAGCCATCATACCACTAGAGAGCATGATAGCAACAATGGTCGAAGAGGATAATCCTCTTGACCCTCAAATAACCTTAATTTTCTTAGTTCAGGCTTTTCCTCCAATGGGTTGTTGGACTCTACTAATAGCCCAAATAGGATAACATCCTTTTTTAGGCCAAGTTCCTCAAATGGACCAATGTTTTCCCTTAACCCATCTACCAACTAGATTCCCTGCAAAATGATTCTCCTTTGCAGGCTCCAATTACAATAATAAACCATCATCTCAAAGCCAAATTTGTTTTAAATAGGGGCGTATTGTAGCCCACTGTCATTTTCGATACTATGAATCTCAAAACCATCCTTTCATACTTTCAACCGATTACAAAACTCTTCCTATAGGCTTTACTACCGTAAACATTCAAAATCCTTCTAAAAACTCCAAATTCTCTTTGAGCACTCTCACCGAATTTCTATCTGATACTAGTACTACCAATCATATAAAACCCAATCCTCAACTTATAGAATTTGAAACACTGTACAATGGTCTAATTCAAGTGGTTGTTAGCAACAGTCACATACTTCCTATTTCTTTTACTGGTAATTTTACTCTTTATACTCCACTCCATCCATTCATTTTACTAATGTTTTAGTTGTTCCTCAACATACTACTAATTTGCTCTCGGTTGAAAATTTTGTCAAAGACAATTCATGTCTCAATGAGTTTAACCTATTTGCCCATGTTATACAGGATCTTACCACCAAGACACCACTCATCGTCGGCTCCATCCATGATAATCTCTATCCTATGAAAATTCCTCTGTATTTTAGAAATCATGTCAACTTTACTGTCACTCCTGCTCCACCTAATCTTTGCCATCAATGCCTTGGTCATCCCTATTCAGTAACAGTTTTTAGTTTTTCACATCTTTTTTCTTTACCATCCAATTTAAAAAATAAATGTATCTCTTATTTTAAAGGAAAAAGTACTAGACTTCCATTTCATTGACTTCTTATGCCTCCACTAGTCCTTTACAATTTATTTATTGTGATATTTAAGGACCTTCCCCCTTTCTCTCTATTTTTGGCTTTCATTACTTTATTATATTTGTTAATGATTTCAGTCGCTAAACATGGATATTTTTCTTAACTCTAAAATCTCATGCTCTCTCTCACTTTCGAACTTTTAAATTAGCAGTTGAAAATCTTTTTTCTACCACTATTAAAACCTTTCAATGTGATAGAGCTTTTGAACTCATCAAATGTGCCTTTACTTGCTTTCTTACTTCTCACAATATTACATATTGTATCTCTTGTCCTATTACTCCACAACAAAGTGACCTTGTTGAGCAAAAGATTCTTCACATTATTGATGCTAGTCTTACTCTTCTTATCCGTATGATGCCTCTATTCATTGCTATTTATCTTATTAATCTTTTACCACCCCTATTAGTCACTATAAATGTAACATATCACTCTCATAGAGCATATTCTCGAACACAACGATGATATTCGAGAATATACTCTACAAGGATGGTATGTTAAGATTATCGAAATGACACATTACAAACTTTTCACGCATCAAAAATATCTTAAGCAACTCATATTTCATTTGGGCCTATTTCAATACAGACTTATTCAATCAGAAAGTCATTACATTTCAGAATTCATGTGTACATAATACAACAGTTGCATAAAGCAATGCTTAATACAAATTAACTGAAGAAATATGCAGGTGTTAATTGATCCCGACCTCTCACTCATGCTCATTTGCAGTGGCTGAACTCCAATTTTGGTCTAATTAGATAACTCCTCTGAACCTGAAAAGTCACGTTGCAATTTTGGTGAGTTTTGCGAACTCAGTTGAGTAACCATCCTCGATGATTCACTCTTGTCATACAACGCAACAATTCATGTTATCATAAAACTCACATCAACTTGATTATCATCAAGTCATATCACGAAACACTTTGTTCACAAATGTCACATTTCAAAAACAAATCCATACAATTCATCATTTCGCTACAATTTTGTAGAACACAATCATCGATAAATTATCACGTATTCATATAAGAAAAGTCCTCAAAACAATGCAATCATTCAATTTATTTATATCATATGTGAATGTAATGTTTATAAGACTCAAATTCATTTATTACGTTGTTGTGACCGTGCACCATTTCACTATTCTATATCCGTTGTGGATACCGGACTCTTTTATATTGTCCCTTATCCGTTAAGGATATAGGGCTCATTGCACACATTGAGCCTTAGGCTCTTTCCAGAAAATTTTGAGCTTTAACTTCTTTTTCATTGGCAACATCAGTCACAACTGCCTTTATATTTCATACATTGGAATGCAATGGATTCCACAAATTCAATCATTATGCTTATTCAGTCACATTCACATTCTTTCTCATTCACATTTGTCATCGGACTTTTAGTCTGGCATTCAACATTTAAATTGAGAAACAGTAGTTAATCACATTCATATTCAAGTAGCACTTCTAATTTTTTATTCATACATCAAACTCCTCGGACATTTCATGTCCGAAATTCAATACACATACATCAAATATCAATTCAATTCAGTATCAAACTGAACAAATCAAGGTGAGACCATCTTAGGTTACTCACAGTACGCTCCCGTATATGCTATTGCCTAGATGGTCTGGCAGTGTTGGAATAATGACGTACGTCTTAAGCTTTTAAATACACATACATTGTACACATTACTAACTTGATCAATCAAATACATATTCAACTATGCACATTTATATGTGTCATATGCAATGCATGCTCAATGTCTATCCAGGGTATGTTTCCTTATTCACAATTCATAATCATTCAAACATTATCACTCGAATATTTCTTATTAACACTTAGGTTAATACCTTAAATACACTTGATCATGCTCAATTCATTAACCATTCTAGCTTTTTCCTCAAAACAAACTTTTGGGTCTACTTTTCATTATCATTATGACAAGAAAAATTGTATATTTTTGTAACACTTTATTTTAGACAATTGTTCCCCTAAGCCTTAAGTTTCTAATAACACCAAGATCATACAATTTGGTTCATTATTCTATGAGTTATGCTCAAAATACTACAGATTGAGTACAATTGAAATTTTGGCTTGGTCATGATCATACATTCAAGTTATACAACTCATATCTATCAATTCCAATATCCAAAAATTACAAACTTTATACAATTGAAAGCTAAGAGAATAAGCTATAACTTTTGTGAAGACAACTTTGTCTAGTTCGGCCTAAATCAATATAGTTTATTCGATAATAATAAGACATGAATTCTATCTCAGGTAGAGCTACAGCCTAAGCCAAAACGCAATTTCAAGTTAAATTTTAAAATCCTTAAGGACATAATTAAAATTCAATTTCTTCTTAAAAATTGTAGAAAATGTCTCTAGTTCAATTTAAATGAAGAATCATCTCATTTGAAAATCATCAGATCAAAATATAGCCAAAATACCTAAGCATAATTAGTGAAATCATTCCAGTTAACAATATTCCAGCACACTCACCATTTTCATCCTAAATTTATCACTCAATCTTTTTCGAATGGATTCAGATTTTCATAAATTTTGGTGGAGACGAAGAACAATGTGTTATGAGTCTATTGGTTTAAGTCTCATGTCCTTTGGATGTCAAGAGAAGAAGTTATAACAAAAGGAACAAAGGATGTTCAGAGAAAACACTACAGCTAACATCTTCTAGCAATTCTTCTTCACCAATATCACATACATTTCATTCCAATTCGAGCATCATTCTTATATCATTTGACATGCCATAAAATTCAAATTATCATTTACTTGTTAAGCTTTCAATTCATCCCAAACTTCATATTAAATCAAGTCTCCATGCAAGCAAAATTCATTACCAACTTAAGATGAAAACAAGTTGATTTTGGACAACAAGATAAAGGTAGCTTTCAACTGGTTTTCTTGGCTGTTTTGTGAGAGGTTAAGGTATGAATTTTGTGTACCAATTTAGCTAGGGCAAAGAATATAATACAGAGAAAAGTTTGAAGCAATTTCGGTGGAGGAAAAGTTTGAAGCAATTTCGGTGGAGAGAGATGAGGGAAACAACAAAAATATTGCTACTAGAATTTGCTTCATCGATATGCTAGGTGTCACCATTAAAGCACAACACTTGTCCTAAGGCATGTCATACATTTACCTAATCAAGATGCTGCCAGTAATCCACTCAAGATGCTGCCATTAGTTACCAATTAATCAATCTATATGTCTCAATATAATTAGTCTACATGTCACACAATAATTGATCCATTTGTCATTTAATTACTAGTTCATTTGTCACACATTTAACTATGCCAAATATCTCTCAATTTAAGGCTTAATCATCCAAATTTTTTATGTATCAATTTAACCTACCACTTAACATTTGTCTTAGTCCAAATATACATTTTATTTCATCAATCTCCCAATTAATCACAATTAATTCCAATTCACTAATTGAAATCCAGTCATACCAAAATTCAATACATACCAAATCGTAATTCACTTCATTTTCACTTAACATTGTTCATACCCCGGGATTAAGTGTCATTTGTCTAATTCACAACTCAAGTGTGTATGCTCATTTCATTCCTTTGAATATAATTATAATAATAATGTCACAATTATACCAATTTTGCTCTACATGCTGACACTCATATGACTCATTAGTTAAACTATTTAAATATCTCAATCATTTAAGAGACGGTATGCTACAATAAATCACCTTATGAGCTGCTCTTTCTCAATACAACTAACTTATTTCATCTTCGTGTTTTTAAATGTGCTTGTTTTTCCATTTTAGTCCTTTATGCTCCGAAAAACTTACACCCAAATCTACTTAATGTATTTTTCTTAGATACTTCTCTTTATAAGTATACTTTATATTGTGGATGATTCTATTATGAAAATTATTTAATTTAAGATCTTGTATCTTATAGTATATTTATGTACAATTAGGATTTAATTTTGATAATTGCACTCTCGTCTTATATACAATAAGTCATTGGACACCAAAGAATTCTCGTAATTAATTTATAGCAAAAAACGTGCAATTCGAACTTCAAAGTTTTTATCATAATACATATTGAACTTTAATATTTCAGAGCGTTTAAATTTAACTATAACATTTTTAAAACATTCAAAATAGATAGAAAATTTAATGGGATCAAACTTTTGTCAATTACATAAAGTATATTTTACAAATTTATTAACGGATCTCATGCTATTAGTAGACTATTTTATGTCATTTAGGCCCCATCAATTTATTTAAAAAATGAATTACTTGTACTTACTAAAATAAATAAAAATAACAAAGTGTTAAAAAAGTTTAACCTGTTGGTTGTATCATGTCCACTAACTAAACGTTCTAAAACATTAAAGTTTAAATTATATTTTAATGAAAATTTTGAAGATGGAATTACGCATTTGATCGCTAATTTATTGACATTAATGTCGAAAGTATTATTTAATAATTGTATTGAAAGATATGAACCAGCCTATTACAAAATTCTGATCTTAGCAAGTATGATTTGTAGTTGTAATAGAACTTTCTGCTTATTCTTATTAGTGAAGTGCGCTCATCAACACTTAGAGATTACGAATACTTCCATTCCCTTGGACAATACAAAGCTTCTCATTATTCATAGAGCTGGGGACGCAAGCGTGGTGCGATAAGAACATCAAGTGGGGTAGCTTTCATGTTTGTCAGTCCTATACTCTCCGACATGTCAACAAGTGCACTTCCTAGAGTCGAGTACTCGAATGCTTGCAAGTAAGTAGCCAATACCAGGTGAAGCATTTGAAGTCCAAACGATATTCTAGGACACACTCTTCGACCACTTCCAAATGGCATCAACTCATAATTGTGTCCCCTCACATCCACATCCTTATGTGTTGTCAGAAACCTTTCAGGCTTGAACTCCAACAGATCTTCCCACACTCTCGGGTCTCTGTGAATCTTCCAGACGTTCACCATCAACCAACTGCCTCTCGAGATATGGTAGCCACCGACGGTGCAGTCTTCGATGAACTCGCGTGGGGCTGAGAGCGGTGCAGGTGGGTGTAATCTCAGCGTTTCTTTCACTATGGCTTGCATATAGACCAGGTTGCTAATATCAGAGTCTGTCACACGTCGCTCTCTTCCAACATAAAGGTCTAGTTCTTCTTGAGCCTTTTTGAGTACACGTGGGTTGTTCAACAATTCTGAGAATGCCCATACTAATGCAACCGACGAAGTGTCACTGCCACCTGCAATCAAACTCTGTACAAAAGACATACTATGTTATATCAAGCTAGCGGTTATAAATTCTGATTCAAGAGGAGACAAGATTTCAGTTTTCATTGGAGGAGACAAGACACAGCTTGTCCTTGCCCTATCCTGTTACTGAATGAGTCATCAAGCCCAATTTCTATGTATTGATCACAGATAATGTATAGATGAGTTGGATTTCCGTTGTACTGGTTATACATAACCTACGAGTTTTTATATAACAAACCTACCAAGGTCTTGAAAGATGCTCCCTCTAGGATTAAAGATGGAAACTTCAGCACATAACCTGTTGAGCTTGAATGATGGATGGGGCAAATGATCGAACACTTTCAGCTGCTCAAGAGATAACTCTGCTGCAGCAAACTTCTTAAATTTCTCTTCTAATCTTGACTTTGTAATCTTGTAATTAGCTGAATGTATGATGTAAATGATGTAAAAGTATTGCAACTCTGATTCCTCACACGAATTTGTATATGTATGGTTAA
>JAOTIZ010067168.1:0-11739 GCA_027123425.1 Erythroxylum panamense
ACGAATTAAGAGTCAAAAAGTACATTAACAGCCATGAAAGTGTAACCAATTTATATGATCAAATTGGGTTCAATCATAAAGCTAAGATTGAGGTCATATCTTCTTTGCCTTATCCTCTCTGTGTTAAAGATATAAGATCATTTTTGGGTCATGTAGGATTTTATAGGCTTTTTATAAAAGATTTTAGCAAGATTGCATTACCTCTTTCAAAGCTTTTACAAAAAGATGTAAAATTTGACTTTGATGATTCTTGTAGAGATGCTTTTGATGAGTTAAAGTCTAAACTCACTTCACCCCCTATGCTAATTGCCCCTAATTTGAAATTACCTTTTGAGCTTTCATGTGATACTTCTAATTGTGCTGTAGGAGCTATATTGGGCCAAAGGGAGGAGAAGCTCTCAAAAGCCATTGCATATGCCTCAAAAACACTGGATGTAGCTTAAATCAACTACATAACAATAGAGAAAGAGCTTTTTGCAGTAGTTTTCACCTTAGAAAGGTTTAGACCTTATTTGTTAAATTCTTATGTAACTATTTTTACTGACCATGCGGTTGTCTGGTATCATCTCAAGAAACCAAAATCTAAGCCAAGATTGATAACATGGGCCTTACTTCTTCAAGAATTTGACATTGAGATAAAGGATTGAGCTGGGGCAACGAATCATATAGCCGATCACTTAAGTAGGCTACTAGAGGATACAAGGGGAGTAGACTCTTCTGAACTCACTTGTGATTCTTTTACTGATTCAACTTTATGTGCTTCAGTTTTAAAAGAGTCTTAATATGCGCATATAGTTAATTATCTCTTGATTGGACTCACCCCTCTTATGTTTAAGTTATAGGCACAAAAGCTCAGGAGTGAAGAGAGGCATTACATTTGGGATGCTCCTCATATATGGCGGATGTGCAGTGACCAATTTATAAGGAAATGTATGCCTAGTGAAGAATTCGATGCCATTATTTCAACTTGCCATTCCATGGTTTGTGAAGGGAATTTCAGTGCAGGGAGAACAACTAAGAAAATTCTAGACTCTGGTTTTTATTGGCCAACCTTTTTAAAGATTCTTTTACATTTTACTGGTCCTGTGAAAAATGTCAACATTTTTTAGGGTTAGGTAAAAGGTATGAAATGCTTCAGCAACCTTTATTGTTTTGCAAAATCTTTGATGTTTAGGGGATTGATTTCATAGGTCCCTTTCTTCCGTCTTTTGGTTTTATATATATCCTTTTAGCTATAGATTATGTGTCTAAATGGATAGTGGTTGTAGCGACTACAAAAGATGATGCCCAAACAATGTCTAAATTTCTTACATCCAACATTTTATGTAGGTTTGGGATTTCAAAGACTGTGGTGAGTGATAGGGGTACACACTTCTGTAATAGGGTAATTGATAACCTGTTTTCAAAATTTGGTGTCACTCACAAAGTCACCACTATATATCATCCCTAAACCAATGGTCAGGCTGAAATATCTAACAGAGAGGTGAAGCACATCTTGGAGAAGATAGTAAAGCCATCCAAGAAAGATTGGAGCTTGCGATTAGAAGAAGCACTATGGGCTTATCGAACTACCTACAAGTCACCAATTGGAATGTCTTCTTACCACTTAATCTATGGCAAAGCTTGCCACTTGCCAGTGGAGTTGGAGCATAAAGCATATTCGGCAGTCAAGCAGTGCAACATGGGCTTAGAATCTTCTCAGATGGAGAGAAAGCTATAGTTACAAAAATTGGAAAAGTTGAGGCTAGAGGCTTACGAGAACTCTCAACTCTACAATGAGAAAACAATGTTTGTGCACGATAAAGTTCTCCTAAGGAAGAACTTCAAATAGGGAGACAAAGTGTTGTTGTTTAAGGCGCGTTTCACATTTAAGCAACAAAAGTTTAACACTAGTTGGGATAGGCTGTACAAAGTCACAAAGGTGCATAACTTTGGTATGGTGGAGCTTCTACACGAAGAGACTAGAGCCAAGCTTAAGGTGAATGGCCATCTATTGAAGCTTTACCATGAGAACTAGAAACCGCCATGACACTTAGGTTGTTTCTTTCCTTCACTCATTTACTTACTTTTTCCCTGTGATTGCTCATGACATGTTTTGGTGCATTAGTTTGCTGAGTAAGTATGGGGGATAAACTACCCCAGTAGAAAAAATAGTTTAGTTTTTAGTTTAATTAGTATTTTTTAATTCAATAATATCCCCTTATGGTTCTGTCTCTTGCCTTTCTTTTTCTGTGCTTAATTGCCCTGATGCATGATATATCTTCAAGTTTGGAGAAGTTTAGGACTGTTGATTGTGTTGCATTTTCTTTCCTTGAGCTTATTTGATACCTTATGACCATATATATGCACTTAAAGGTTTTCTGAGTATCCAGCCTGTGTCCTATGTTTCTTTGTCGTGTTTGTCATTTCTTTGTTGAAGTTTTCTGTCTGTCTTTTTTAGTTCAGGCTACTTTCACTACGATGAACTCATGGTTTTCCCACAGCTAAGTCCCCCAAGTTTCTTTATGTTGCCGTCGCAGAAAAGTGCTCCTATTTCTTTCCCCTTTCCTCTTGGGATATATTCGTCGTGACAACCTCAAACTTTTGTCGTGGCAAACATAGAATCTGTGTAGACCCTCCTCTCATTTATTCAATTTTTACTTATCAGATTACCATTCTGCCCTATATATCATTTACCCATTCATATTCTTTCTACCCTTTTTTCATCTTTTCACACTCCCACCCCCTTAAGCCTTCCGACTCTCCCTATTTGGTTTAAACACACAATTGGCGCCTCCCCTCATCTCCCTCTTCTTTGTTTCATCTCTTCTCCCTCTGTTTCCATCTTCCACTCCTATAACCTTCACTCTCAGTTCTTATCACTCTCTTTACGTAGATTACTTCCTCCTCTCTGTTATCTCCATCTTCTTTTCTTCTTCCATTTTCTTTATTTCTTCTATTTTATTTTCTGTTGGTGTTTAGGGTAGAATAGTTGCACATTTAGTTCTTTCTTTAATTATAGGTTTAGATTAGTTTTGTTTAGGTTACATAGAATCATTGAATAACCGATGTTAGTTGCTTACGATGTCAGTTTTGGTTTGCTTTATTTGTTTGTTAGTTTGTTTATCTGTGTGTTCTCTTTGCAGGAAAATGCCTCGAACCGAACACGCTGCCCCTCGAAGTGAGTCTGACTCCCCTGATAAATATACCTTTGAGGAAATGTATGAAAAAATCGATGCTAGACCTCTCATTAAAGAGTGAATTTTTCCTCTAGCCCCCCAGACAACCATTTTGTCTGGCAACTTCATGTTTTCCCAAACTCACCCACCCCATAGCCTTCCCTTAGCTTGTCTTTGACATTTTCCACGCCCACAAAGTCCCTACATTTGATAACAACAGCTATTTTGACCTAGCCCCACTCTTTAGGTACGACCACCTCAAACAACCTGCCTTTGAACCACCACCCCCTCCCCTACTTGTTTATGATGTTGGTGCAGCCCCAGTAGCTGGTGCACCAACCGAGGATGACCAGCCAGTTTAAGAAGGCCCTAAGAATGTCACTTTAGAGACCCTTGCTGACAAGATAAACGGACTTTCTATTGATCTCTACCAACTCTGCGTCACTCTTTTGTAGGAAATGAAGTGGCAAAAGGATAGAGATGCTATGTATGATCAGGACAGATGTTATCATCATTGCATGGATGCTTTGATTGTCAAATGGTTACAATTCCAATTGCCCTCTAATAAAGATGAGCCGATGAGCAGTGTTGACACATTTGAGGCGGGCACATCTAAAGCAGGCCCATCTGGAACAGGATTGTCTGGGTCCAAAATTGATCATCTTGCAGACTAGTCTTAAGTCTTTTTGTTTTCTATGTTGTTATTTTATCTTTGAGTCTTTATGATGTTATTTTCCATGGATTGCACTGGCCTATTCTGGATGACGTGACTTATTTCATTGGCTACTGATAGCCTTGTTGTTTTGCTTATTCTCATTGTGTTTTGATTGCCCCCTGTGCTTTATCTTCTAGTTGCTCTACTGCTTATATTCACTACGCAATTGTGTTTTGATTGTTTCAACATTAAGGACAATATTATGTTTAAGTGTGGGGGAGGAATTTCTATTTTTGAATTAAAAAAACAATCTCACTGCTTTTATTCCCTCACTTCAAAAATTCTCCCAAATTAGATTCTTAATACTTCTGTGTTTTGAAAGTTTTGAAATTTTCAAAGTTTTACTTGTGCTTTTGGAAAACCATCCATGTTTTTAAATGATAGTTGATTTTTTCTAATTCCATTTTCAATGTTTTCAATGAGAGGTAAGTGAGGGTATGCTAAGAACGTGGAGCTATGCATTTTTAAACCTTAAAATTGCTTAATTGAGATACTAACTTTGTTGGGAGGATATTTAGGCCTGAATTCTTTCATTTGTGTGTATCTACTTAATTTCATATCTCTCTAGAACTTGTTTTAATTCTTAATCAAAGCTTGATGAACTAAAATTTTGTGAATATGATAGAGGCATTCATTTCAAAACCTTTCTTACCCAAACACAAGCCCTAAACACTTAACCATTGCTAGCCCCTTGAACCGTCTTTTTAAGTGAATGCACATTTCTATAAGTTGATGTAAATATTTTATCTTTATATTTCTAAGTTTAAGTTGATCTTTGTGGAGAGTAGGATTCATAGGTTAGCTCATTACTACAAGAAAACCAAAAAAAAGGCTTCCTCTAGTCAAGAAATACGAGTCAACCACTGCTAGTACTCTTATGGCTTAGGCTAGATATGTTAGGTTGCAGTGTCTTTTACTAGACTAGTGTGATGGTGTGCTGCTACCATAGTTCATAAGTGCTAGAAGTTCTTGAGTGTTTTTGTTAGCAGTGAAGAGTAAACGGGGAGATCTTTAGTACTTCAAATGTACCAGTTTTGAGTTGCCTAAGTACTTTCATCGAACATCTAAGGAATCTTATTTGACTATGAATTATGGCATTTGTCTAAGCAACTATTTTGAAGTATAGAGTTTATTGTGTTAAAAAAACTATATTCATATATTTGGAAATAGAAATAAATAGCAAAAGAAATGTTCCTATGTTAGAATTTTAAATCTTTTCTTTAGAATAGTTGACGCTTGTTTCATGAGGAGAATAATTGTGATGCATGCTACTCATCTTTTTCTTTAATTCCATCCATTTCACTTAGCCTTCATTCACCATTATAAAGTCCTCCTGATTTGCAAAGTTATGGTTCTTGTAGTGGAGAGGTAGAACTATCACAAGCTTATGGTAGAGAATGGACTAAGTAGATTTTAGAGTGAAATTATCCCAAGACAAGTGAGTTGAGAGTTAAACAATTTCCCTTGAGATAAATCTCATTTGCTCAATCTCTTGGATTAAATACTTATAATGTTTATCTTTTTAGCACTCCTTCAATCTGCTTTGGTTGATTTCTAAGAAAGTGATTTTACTAGTTTTCTTCTCTCATTTTTAAATATGATCGGTATTTTCTTTTGCACTTGTACCTCTTTGACTTTTATAAGCTTTTTCCAGGAGTACAAAGGCCTAAGTGTGGGGGAATTTGATTGAACCCAAGTTTTTCTATATTATTTAGTGATATTTTCATGGTTTTTATTATACTTTTCGACTCTTTTTGTTGGATATTGTGCTTAATTTAGCTTAAGAGTGCTTGTCTTGAATTAATGTAGTTTGAGGGTAAAATTGTCATAATTAGTTAGTGCACTCACTTGGTTTCTAGAACAATTGATATTTCAAACTATTGGTTTTCAATGCAAGAAACTCAAGAAGTAAAGCCAAGAGTGAAGACCACGAAATTGTAAGTCACAAGATCAAGCAAGAAGACCTCTTGGGAAAAGTTCACCGGGATAAAGTCATTCCTTCGTCGCGGTGAAATCTTCGAATCAGCAACCCAGACCTGAACCTTTTTTGGAAATTTCACTTACCCATTCGTGTAAATTGACCAGATTACCAATTTAAAAACCCTATTTGTGGGATAAGTGACGGGGGGATTCAAGAGGTGATAGCCTCCATCGATCCTCGATCATCTTTCTCTCATCTAACCTTAATTTCTTCCATTTTTTTCTGTCAAACCTTCACCATGGGTGACTCAGATTCATTCCTAGTTGTGAAGCTTCCGAGTGTAATGTGTGGCTAGGAGTTTCTTTTCCTCATGAAGGTGTAGTAATGGCTGAAGTTCAACGAGCTTAAAAGGGGAGTAGTTTAATCCATGGTTCAGTATGAATTTATAAATTCTTAGGTCTAGGATTAGTAATTTGTAGTTAAGTTACTTTATTATAGCTGTAATCAAATATTGAATATTCATTATGTGTAGTTTGGTTTGGTTTATGTAGAACTTTGAGCTTAAATATATGAAGTTTCATAGATGTCTATTTGTAATCTTCTTGATTCTCTCTTATCTTGCATGATTATGTTTGATATTGAGTTGATTCTGGATTTCATTTGACTTATTGCATTGGCTTATCCTACTACATGCACTAAGTGCACTTAACAGGATCTTAACAAATGGATTCACATTGATTAAGATCCTGAAATTAAAGAGTACTTTAAGGTTTATCATTTTGAAGCTTAGTGATTTCTACTCTTGCTAAAATCAATTTCAAACTATGATAGCCAAAGCTCACTTTCAAGAGGATTCTATCACTGTTTAATCTCCTGTGATCTTTACGTTTTTTATTCCCTAAAATCCAAAAAAAATACATTTTACAATTCAATTTAGTTCAATTAATGATTTTAAAAATCAAAACCCTCCTTTTTCCTAATTGGCTTGCATAGCATGGCATATAGGTTAACTTAGGTCCATTCATTTTAGGTTCTAATTAAGCAAATGACCTGGGATTGCACCCTATAGTGCAATCCTTGGATTATTTTAATTTGACCTCTAAGGGCTTTACGATTAGGTAAGAATCAAATGGCATCATTGCTGGGAAACCAAGAAATTGGTTTTCTAGGTTAACTTCTGTCATTTTGTTGCTAAGTGGTATTAAAAGCCTTTTTTGATTACATTCTAGACAGTTTAGCTTCATACTTGTCAATAGTATTTGTTTTCATTTTGCATAGCATCAAAATTTTTGGAAATACAAACAAAGATACTAATTTTCTTCATTTTTCAAACTTAGCATTTTACATCTACATAGTTCAGAGTCCTATTTGCTACTTTCTATAAGCACTCGCCATGGCCAACTTCTTGTTTCGCCATAGCCAACTTGTAGTATTTTATGAGGATTCCTCTCGAGACACTTTTGCCACGACTAACTCCTAACTTCGCCAAGGTCAGCTTTCCTTCACAGCTTTGAAAATTACTTTACCTGGCATACATACTTTCACACACCCATACACTTGCATCCATCACATTTTATCTTTTTACTTGACTTTGTGAGCTTACAAGTCAATTTTGTTCACTTTTATTCTCTTTGGAGTTTTTCCCTTGAGTGCCCTGGAAAACCAAACTCCTACCCTTCAACCTTGAAATTGAGAGAAGTCTGAGAAAAATTAGAAAGGAGAAGAGAGTAAAAGGGATAAGCAAGGTAGTCATTGAAGAGGAGAATATCTCAGTAGAGTCTAACCTGTCAAGTAGTGAGAATGAATCATTAGAAGGTGAGACAATGGCTAAAAATCCAGCTAATCTACAAAACCCTAACCTTAATGCTAACCAACCTAGGAATGATGATAACAAAGGTAACGGGGAGCAAGTGTGAATTGGTGAGAACAATGGCAACCTTAGAAAGAGGACCATTAAGGAAGCTACTACCTCTGATGTGAATTATGATCCTTTTACTACTGTTTGCCCTAATTTTGATGTGAATTTTGAGATTAAATGATTGCTTATTAACTCTCTTCCTAAATTTTATGGTTTGACAGGAGAAGATCCTTACATTAACTTGTAATCTCCATGATTTCCTAGAGCATGAAACTGGTGGGCACTTCTCTAGATCAAGTGCTATAGAAAGTCTTTCATCTATCCTTGGAAGGTAAAGCAAGGTAGTGGTACATGAGCCTTCTGAGACACATAGCGAATGCCTACCACAGTTGGGGAAATTTAAGAAAGTTGTTCTTGGAGAAGTACTTCCCTACCTCTAGAACTTTATCAATGAGAAAGTAGATTTACTTTGCATGACAAGACTTTGATGGGTCCCTCTATGATTATTATAATCGTTTCAGGATCTATTGTCAAGATTCCCTCACCATTAAATACTAGACGAGCAGTTAGTGTAGTACTTCTATGATGGGCTGAAGAGTCAAGACAAGGGTATGTTGGATGCAACCTTAGGAGGTTCACTAACAGACCTCACTGCTGAAGAGGCTTAGGATATGATTAAGAAAATAGCTCTGAATCACCAGCAGTAAAGTGTTAGGGACATTAGATGAGTACATGAGTTGGGAGCTTCAATAGTTCACTCTAGGAGAATGCAAAGTCTTGAGTCTAAGGTCGACTCTTTAGAGAGTAAAATGACTACTCAACTATCCCTCATTACTGCAGAGTTGAAAAATATAAGTATGCATTGTCCACTAACCCTTATGGATCTTACTGCACTTAGTCGTGAAATTTGTGGTTTTGTGATGCATATTTCTAATATATGTCCCAATCGTTATAAAGAGGTATCTATTATCTATCAAGGTCAGCCAAATTAGAAGTGTGACCCTTATTCTAATACAAATAATGAGGGATGGAAATCAAATTCTCAACTTGGTTGGAGAAACAAAGAAAGTATACTTTCAAATAGATTTTAACGCAGTGGAGGGGCTGGTCCATCTAATAACCAGTTCCAAAACCAACAGCAAGCTTTAACCGTTCCATAAAAGAAAGACACAAATCAACTCTTACATAACATGATGGCATTGATGAAGGAGGAGAGGACTTCTAATGACAACCAATTCAATTCCCTAGGTTCTCTAATTCAACAAGACTTTTCTAAGAATGTTGCCAGATTCAATGACTTAGAGAAAAGAATGGATCAATGGAAGACAAAGATTGAAAACATCAACTCCTATGTCACTCAGTTATTTAATAATATAAGTGAGCAACAAGCTAGGACCAGTGGCATTATTCCCTCAAACACTGTTATAAACCCTAAGGGTTTGAATGCCGTCACTCTTCGAAGTGGGAAGCAAGTGAAGTTCAGTGATCAGGATAAGGAAGTAGTAGAGGAGGAGATTGAATGTGATGAGTTGCCTCCCACACCTACAAGGGTAAAGAATTCTGAAAGCTCTAAGGAGAGAGCATTATTAGCTAAAAAGGAGTCAAGATTTTTAAACAGTAAAGGAACAAATTATGAGAGCAACCATGAACAAGCAACAAAAAGGGAACATGTTGAGTCAAGCAAGCATGGAGCCAATAAAACCAATGGTGAGGAGGTAAATCTTAAAGACCTTCCTTTTCCTAATTCATATTTTATGACCAAAAAAATGACTGAAACTAAACATAAAAAAATTATTGATTTGTTTAGTATAGTGGAAGTCAATATTCCTTTGCTTGATCTTGTGAAACGGGTTCCTACTTATGTCAAATACCTTAAAGACCTGTGTACCTATATTTAAACCTCAAATCCCTGCGAAATGCCAAGACCTTGGATCCTTTACTATCCCTTGCACTTTAGGTAAAGTTACTATAAAGGGAGCTTTGTTAGATCTAGGGGCAGCTATTAATGTCATGCCTAAATCTGTTTATACTTCATTGGGAGTCAAGACTCTTAAGTCTACCATTATAGTACTCCAATTGGCCGATAGGTCTATTAGGTATCCTGAGAGCATTATAAAGGATATTTTGGTCTAGGTTAAGGATTTGGTTTTTCTGGCTGATTTTTATGTGCTTGACATGTGTTATAAACTTGTTCATGACACCACACTGATTCTTAGTAGACCTTTCTTAAGGACTGCTAATACCATGATTAGCATGAAAGAAGGCACCATCATAATATAAGGTGATCACAAAGTTTGTTTTAATATGTATGAAGCAATGAAACATCCTTATAAAGATTACTCACTTTTGGGTGTTAACATGATTGATATTGATGTTGATGATGCTTGCTCTAAATTTGAATTGCAAGATGATTCCTTTGGCTCTGAACTATATTCACTTGATTCTACCGATGAGGAAGACACCATTTCTTCCTTTTCATATCTTTATTCTTTTCCCTCCACTTGCTCATGTGGAGGTGACATAACATGCCTTAGGTGTATAGTAGTTAATTGCAAAGCAATGGTATCATCTACTGACTCACATGTGAGTTATATTCCTTCTATTGTTAGTGATGAACCCCTTGGGAAAAAGGTTTTCTGTTAATATTTTAGGTGATTCTAGCATCGTGGAGGCTGACACTGACGTGGCAATTGATGAAGTTGTTTCACCGCAACAAAAATGTCTGACTGAATATAACAAAGATAGTCCACTTTTAGCTATTTTACCTGCTCATTTGATGTCATGACACCTTGACTCTAAGGATTTTTCTCAATCCCTTACATCTCCTAACTTATCTACTTTTAATTCTTCTCATACCTTGAGATACTTGGATAAGTTGCTGTCTAGTGATAATTCAGGTATGCAGAAGGATTTATCCAAGGCATTTGCTGCTATAGATCAAGCTGAGGTTAGTTCAATGCTTGGAATAGATGGAGATTGTAAAGCTGACCGCATGGAACCTGAACTATCATTGGTTGAAGGAAAGGGGAGTAATATGTTCTCTCTTGAACTTTATGAATTGATCCCTTCTGTTATGCATCCTCATAATATTGAATTAAAACCCGTACCCTTACTTTAAAGTATTCTTTCCTTAAGTCTAATGAGCGATTACCTATCATAATTACCAATTCCCTGTCTAACAGTGAGGAAGTGAGACTCCTTGCTATGTTGAGAGAGCATAGGAGGGCTATAGGGTGGACTTTAGCGGACATACTTGGGATTAGTCTAGCTATTTGCACATATAGCATCCTACTGAGTGAGGATTCCAAACCTGTGAGATAGCTCCAGAGGAGACTAAACCCATTTATCCTATATGTGGTTAAGAAAGAAATTGCCAAACTTCTAAGTGCTGGGATCATCTATCCCATATATGATAGCGAGTGGGTTAGTTTGGTACATGTAGTACCTAAAAAGAGTGGGGTCACTATGGTTAGAAATGATAGGGATGAGCATATTCCCAAAAGAATGCAAATTCATGGCGTGTGTGCATAGACTATAGAAGATTAAATGATGCCATACCAAAAGATTATTTTCCTCTTCCTTTTATTGACTAGATGCTTAAGAGACTTGCAGGCAAATCTCATTACTATTTTTCGGATGGTTTCTCTGGGTACTTTCAAGTACCTATTGCACCAGAGGACCAAGATAAAACCACTTTTACATGTCCTTTTGGTACCATCACTTATCGAAGGATGCCTTTTGGATTATGTAACGCTCTAAGGACTTTCCAACGTTGTATGATGGCTATTTTCTATGAATTTTTAGAGGAATGCATGGAAGTCTTTATGGAAGACTTCACTATTTATGGTGGTTCTTTTGATAATTGCCTTACTAGTCTTGAAAAAGTTTTGAAAAGATGCATTGAAAAGAATTTGATTTTAAACTTTGAAAAAAGTCATTTCATGATCAATGAGGGCATAGTGCTAGGTCATTTGATTGCTAGCAAGGGAATTGAAGTTGATAAAGTGATCGCGCGGCTTATCGTTCAATTTAAGAATTGATCCTTGGAAACCGGTCAAATAAAATTTATACCAAGGATTGCAGCATA
>JAOTIZ010067186.1:0-11738 GCA_027123425.1 Erythroxylum panamense
TTCTTTCTTAGTTCCAGGTTTTCTTCTTTGATAGGATTGAGACGAGTTTCTATACTCTCTCTAGCCATGTACATATAATTTTATTTTATTAATCTCATTACTGATTTATCAAAAAAAACTATTATTTACAAATGTATTTCCAACACCCTCTTGCCTAACTTGCCAAGCAAGTATTGAAACTACAATCGTTAAGAGCTTTGGTGAAGATGTCCACTGGCTGGAACTGTGACCTCACATGTGATGTAACAATGGATCTTGCTTGAACATTGCTCTCTAACATAGTAATAATCAATCTTTATATGATTGGATTGTGTTATCCACTATATGGATTACCGATTAACTATCACATAAAAGAATCATGAGTTCATAATGAACCACACCTAAAGAAGCCAATAAAGATTTCAACCATATCATCTCACTGGTAGTGGTAGTCATTGCCCTGTACTAGGCTTCCACTAACGATCTAGATATAGTGTTTTGTTCTTCTTCCACGAGATTGGTGATTAGAGCACCACAAAATTAGTAATCACTAAATGCTGTGAAATAGGAAAACTCTCTTAATTTAAGTCACATAAAGCTCAGAATCGTAAATCATTATCAGCCTAAAGAAGAATGCCTTGACCTGGTTCCCTCTTAATATAGACTACAACACAAAAAGTGCTTCAAAATGCTCCTTATATGGTACTTGAGCAAATTATGACAATATATGGACTATGTAAGAAATCTCGGGCTGAATGATTGTGAGATAGATGAAACACCCCATTAGCCATAGATAGCACAAATCGATCGCTACTAATTAACCATCAGCCAAACCTAAACGATGACCCTACTCTATTGGAGACTCTATTGGTTTGCTTTTAAGTAGTTCTATTTTGGATAATATATCAAAAGCATAGTTCCGCTGACAAGAGAATAACCCCTTGGATGAGCGGGCCACTTTAATCCTTAAGAAAAACTTCAATACCCCTAAATCTTTAATATCGAAGCACTTATGCAAATAAGACTTAAAAGTCAAACAAGTCACTATGTCGTTCCCCCATCAAACTGATGTTATCCATATATACCAATAACCTAAAAATATGTTGCCTTTTTGGAAAGTAAATAGTGAATAATATGATCAAGATTAAATAAAACCATAACTCTTCAGTGTTGTGGTCAACTTGGTGAATAAATTTCAAAAAGCCTAACGTAACCTATAAATTGACTTGCGTAATCAAAAGATATGTTTTCATGATCTTTCCTATATCTAAGAGGAAGCTTCATGTGTACTTCATCCTCTAAATCACCATGCAAGAATGCGCTATTAACATCCATTTGATGCAACTCCTAATGTTGTACAACTACTATAAACAAAAAAAAACGTGAGCTTGATAACTAATGCAAATGTTTTGTGAAAGCCAAGAATTCAATCTATGTGTACCTTTTGGCATTAATCGTGCCTTATATATCTCAACTATTCCATCTAACTTGTACTTAATCTTAAATACCCACTTATAGTCAATAAACTTCTTTTCATGCAATAACATCTCTAAAGACTATGTTTTATTCTCTTCAAGTGTGAGAATTTCTCGGGTCATTGCATCTCGTCATTTGATGCTTTTCACAACTCTGTATATTCTTCTAATTGGCCAATTAATGAGTCATTTGTTGTGGTCTACTCTCTATTTCTTAAGCTCTAGCAATGTCATTGCAAGAATCACTCACAATTCCCTTTAACACCAAAATTTCACTCTCAATTTTGTCTTCTCTCACATCACCTGTCCTTGACATATCAAAACTTTCCTGAAAAGAGTGATTAGTGTCCTAAATTTGAAGCTCAATACGTTCATCACTTTGAGCAAAAGGAAACATATTTTCATTAAATGAAACATCACAAGAATAAAAGAAATAACCCTTTTAGAGGTCATAAAACCTCTAAACTTTCTTCCCATTTGAGTTTCCTATAAAGATACACCACCTACTTTTGGGCCTAAATTTATCCTTTAGTCTTGGATTATTGTGTGATACTAAACACTTTAAGATGTTCATAGGATGACCTTACACTAAACAAAATCTTATAAGGTGATCATTCGTTTAAGTTAACTATCATCGTTATATTTATCAAATTAACCATATTCAAAACACATTTGCCCAAAAACGAATAGGTAAAGCAACTTGAAATTATAGAACCCTTGCTACCTCAAAATATTCCAATGTTTATGATATAATCTCCCATTTTGTTGTTGTGTACTTTGTAACTAATTTTATGAATAATATCATTTTCTCTATGGAATTCTTATCTCGAATCAAAATCCATCCTATTATTACTTCATATGTGCTTAATAATCTTCCCAAATTAATTTTCGAGCAATTTACAAAAATCTATTAGGTATTACTAGCCTTATTTTTATCTTTCAATAAATAAACCTAAATTACATGACTATGATCATCCACAACATTAATAAAATGGTGTGCACAATAATATGATGTATAAGTCAAAGCAACTTGCAACATTGTTATGACTCAATAGGAAAGGAGAACAAGTTTGTTTGGAAATAGGCATCATAGATATTCTTGTTCTTAAAATCTATCCTACTAATATCAAGAATAAAAGATAAGTGTTTATTGGCTGATGTCTAAGACATTGACGCTAGACTACGAAGGAGTCCACTTTCTCTATCATTATAGTTGAATGCAGCCTTATAAAGTTGAAGCAGTAGGCCCACTGAAGCTTACCCACTCCAATAAGCATCCTCAAGGAATGGTCCAATATCACACAAAGCTCATTAGTGAACAAAACTTGACAATTTAACAAGTAGTCAATTGACATATGGAAATCAAATTACAAGTCAAACTAGGCATAGAAACAATATTAATTAAATTCTTCTCTTGACTTAATATGACTTGATCCACCATCATTACAGTCATCTTTGCCCCATTGACCAAAATTACTAGTAGAGGTGCTACTTCTTTAACATTGCACATTAAATCTTAATAACTTACCATATGATTGGATGTTTCATTATCCAATATCTATGCAAGGCTTTTAGAATCCTTACCAGAAAGCTTCTTAGAGTTATCATGATTTAGAAGTGTCAATAGTTTTGAAATAGTTCGCTCAATAGATATGGTATGCTATCGTTGGTCTCAAAATATACTCGTGCAGAATGAAAAGTTTGAGCCTTGCCTGAGGCTTACCAATTTTTAAGTTTACCTACTCTAGAATTTAATTTAGTGTGATTTTGGCCTCGTGGCCTTCTCTACTTAGTGGGATAACTAATTATCTCAAAACACTCCAAAATTTCATGGTCAATCCTATTGCAGTACGTGCATCGCCTCTCACTGTCTCCTTTCTACCGTGATTTTCTAACCTAAAGCGATCTCCCCTTTTAACTCATAAACCCTTGAGGCATTCATGATTAAAGAAATTCTCTTAAATCATCCAAAAATGCCTTGGTGGTCTCTTTATATGTAACACTAGGCTGAATGGATTTCTTGATCGAGTTAAAAACTATGAAGATGTTCATCATAGCCTTTTTATACATATTGTACATTTGTCCATTTAAAAGGCACATTATAATCATCGCTTCTAGATCATCTAATGGATGCAAGAAAAAAAAGGTGATGATGGATCAACTGTCTTCTTCAACATTAAAGCCTTGGCTGCATTTTCAACCATTGATTGTGAGAGGAGGACGATGTGAAAAGAGAGGAGTGAGAAGGTACTATTGATCAAACAACAAAATTGCACCAATGCAGCAACATTGATGATGATTTTTAGGAAAATTAGATTTAGGGTTTATCTATACCCAATTTGATTCCATGTAAAATTAGAGAAAACTAAAAAGAAAATATTCCCGTTAATTTTTTAAAAAATTATATATATGTACAGAAGTATATATAATCAACATTACTCCTCAATAAGGTAAAACAATGACTACTAATTAAGGTAAAAATTACCTTCTAATTATAATATAGTAACTCTTATTTACAACTGTATTTTCAATACTATATCAAGGATGAGACATGATGATGATGGTTTAAAGCAAATGTGAGAAATTAGTCTTTACAAAAAAGAAAATATAGATAATTAATTTTGTTATATCATTTTTATAATTTTTGTTTACATAAAAATTAAAAAAAGATAAGAATAAATTATTAATAATTTTTTACTTTGGGTTGTGTTTGTTTTTTCTTGTAAAATTACTTTCTTTTTTGTGTTTTTAAGACTTTGTTCTTCTTTTGGCTTGTTTGATTTCCTTTATCAATTTTTAGTTTTAGGCTACTATGATGTAAGCTAGATATGCATTACTTTTAACACTATTTTCATAGTATATTGCTTGTATTTTAGATCATTTTTTTAAAGATTCGATACTTAATTTGAGTAGCATTGTTATTTTAGGTCTTATTTCAACCTATACAAGGAAAAGAGCAATTCATAGGAGAATTAGGCTTAACTGGAACAATTTTGGAAGAATTGGAGGAGTAATGAATATGACACGTTCAATCTACTGTATTTAGGATGAAGTTCAAAGGCAGCTGCTTCTATTTTTCTTGTCCACCATACATAACCTATGTTGCCCCCTGAACGAATAATAGGGTACCCTCAACAGACCTGTATAGGTCCTGCATCGGCGTTATAGGTTTTTAGGGAATTTCTTAGATGATGTGTTTGGGTTTGTGTAGCTCATTAAAAAGCCAAAGTTTCATATTTTAAATACAAAAGGAGGTAAAAAAAAGGTAGTTGTTTAGTAGATTAAATCATTAAACCTAAATGTAGGATTTAATATACTTTTAGTGCCTAAATTAAAAAGGGATTTTGGTTAATTAACATACAAATAGGGGTTTTATGTCTTAAGAGAGAAGATGATTTAAAATTATGAAATCTTTGTGGTCCAAGAAACTAGATTAAATCATTAAACTAGAACATAACTGAATATAGTAAAGTCCTAAGAGATTTTTTGCCTAAATCTAGGTATTTCATTGATTGATATATTATTATCATAGTTGTGCCTTAGTGTTTAGATTTGTTCTTTATTTTATTTCTTTTTGCAATGATCTGTAATCGTTAGTCTAACTTGTTAAATTTGTGAATAGTGTATAGTTAACTAATAGACTTTATAAGATCTACTTGTACTTGTTTGTGCTAGCTATAACTACATCATGTAATTATAGAAGGAAAAAAAATAAGTTTTTGATGTCTTTATCGAGAACTAGGTTTTACTATTTGCATATTTACAAACTAACTAGACTAGAATTTTTTATTTTTATTATTTTCTTGCTTAATTTTTTTATTATTTCTCTATTGTAGATTAATTCTTGTATACGCAATCTCGATAATTTTGAAATCTTATTAAACTAGATCCTGGGATTGAAAAAATATCGTATATAAGAAGAAGACTTAAGAAGAGAATACAAGTTAAAGAAGCAATGATGGCTAAAGAAAATATAAGTTCATTAAAGGATTTTGTCAAACTAAATTTCCAAGACATCAACTTACGAATTGTGAGGCCTAACGTGAAAGCTACCAACTTCAAACTAAAGCTCTCCTTATTGTTCATATTGCAGCAAAAGCATTTTCAAGGTTCACCATTTAAATTCCCTAACTTGCACTTATCTATGTTTCTAGAAATTGCGACATATTGAATCTTAATCATATCCCCTTAATTACATTAAGTTTTAATAATTTCCTTGCTCTTTGAGGAACAAAGTTAGAGCATGGTTGCAGAACTTAACAGTACAGTCAATTACCACATAAGATCATCTCTCACCACTTTTTTCTAGAGGAAAAGTGCATACTAATATTAGGTGTGGGAGAGATATAAGGAGTTATTAAGGTCCTATATATATCATGGATTAGATAAGTGTCTAATATTTCAGATATTTTACAATGGAATGACCTACAACACTAATATCTCTATCGAAACTGTTGGTGGAGCTTTAATGAGTAAGATAATAGATGAAACACATTCATTGACTTAGGAAATGGCTTATAACCACTATCAGTGGTTAATTGAGAGAGCCACTCCTAAGAAGATTATAGATAAGTATGATCTAGTCCTACTTAATTCTAAAGTAGACACTTGGTCTTAAAAATTTAATCATATAAATGATAATTCAGTCGGTTATACTAATGTAGTTTGTGATATATATGGATCCTTAAAACACTAAGCTATGATTACTAATTGGGGAACCAATTTTTATATAACCTTTTTATGGAATAGGCTAACTTTATTAATAACCTCAACCAAAAGAATGGCCCTTTTTGAACATATATAACCCTAGTTAGAGGAACTGATAAGTGTGAATTGCATCGTGTTTTAGGGCATATTTTGATACATGTTTTGCTATTAATTCAATCCTTTGTTAGTTTTGCTAGTGTGTTAGTTTGTTAATTATTTGTGCTTTAAGTGTTTTATGGGTAGTACAAGCTTTTAAGCTTAAATATTATATTTTTGAGGTACCTTGATGTGTTTTCTAGTGTTTTAGGGTTAATATCAAAGAACGGAGAAGTTTTGAAAGACATTCGAGTTGAAATAACGGGCCACAATCGTGACAAAAGCACCAGAGTTGGCCCACAATCCTGGCCCATATGCCACGATCGTGACAGAAGCCCAAGACATGGCTTACGATTATGACCCGCTTGCCACGATCGTGACAGAAGCCCAAGACATGGCCTACGATTATGACCCGCTTGCCACGATCGTGATAGAAGGCTCAGATATGGCCTACGATCGTGTCCTATGTTAGGTAGACGTGCAGACACTCAAAAACATCAAGTTTCGAGGGATTTGTTTTAATCTTTTAGACACTGGAAAAACCTTGAGGCTACTCATATCACAAAAGGTATTTAAAGAATAAGACAAACAAGTAGAAGAAGGCTTTGCATCAGGCACTTTCAGAAAAAACCCTAGAGAGAATTATCGAGAGATAGAGGAAGAGAAGAAGGAAAAGAGAAGAGGAGAAAAATCTTACTTAACATACTTCCCAGATTAAGAGTTTCCTGATGTTGCTGCCTCCCGTCGTCCATTCAATTTTGTATTTCCTGTTATTTTTAATTTTATTATTGTATAGAATTGGAATAATAGCTGATAATAGGATTTTTGGATGTTGATGATAATATAATCTCACCTTTGAGGTTTTATCTTTGATTTAATGAAATCTGATTCTTTATGTGTCATTTGGATTTATTATGATTTAATATCTACAACTGCATAATTTGGTGATGAATTAAGAGGGTACATTGAATGAAAAATAATTAAATTGGGCGAACGAGAGTTAGGTGATTTAATTGAACAAGAGTTAAATCAAATTGGTAAATTGTGTGAAGAGAGATCTAGCATAGGTTTCTGATAGTTTATTAGACAACTTCAAATCTAATTAGGGTTTTGGATAAAATTTTAATTGAGAAATTGCAACTACCATAATTTGATTAGGGTTTATAAATTAGGGTTAATGGTTATAACTCAAGAGAGAGTAATCAACCCTAGGATTGTCTAAAACCAATAATCCAGTAATTTATAATCGATTAGGTTAGCGTTAAAGATAGGTAAAATTTCCTTTCTCTCAATTGGTAGTTCCTTAAGTAGATTCTTGAGTGTGTGTTGCAACTGCTAAATTGTTAATATTTTTGTGATTGATTCTTGAATTAATTTAATTGATTAAATTGAATTCTTGTTTTAATTTCATTACATTTTGAATTTCTACGATTTATTTTGGCCTTAGATTTTAGGATTAGATTATCCCTCCAAATAGGATCGACACCTTAGGTACTACACGAATGACTCGTAGACTTGCGGATTATTAAGGTTAATTAATTAAAACTTACACATATCAAAACAACCCAATCAAGAACCATCCTTTTTTATTATAAAAATAACTTTAACCAACAATATCAGAATAGGAAACTATATGGTTTCCATCATAGATCATTAAATACCTTTCCCAAAATTCAAACATAGAGTACCTCCTAGATAAATTCTTTTCCTCCTATATTAAACAGAATGAAGAGTTTAAGGAGAAGATCATGAAGCTCAACTCTAAGGTGTATTTTATTGCTAGCCATAATAAGATGCTTGAAGTTAAAATTACCTTGGACCACCAAGTCAACTGACTTGTTAACTTGAGAACCCTTTAGAGCATTATAATGTTGTAATATTGCGGGGTAATGAGTTGATTAAGAGCCTAAGTTGGAGAAGATTGAGAGTGACTAAAATAAGGGGAGTAGGACATTTATTAGAAAGGTAAAGGAGCTTGAAAAAGAGAAAGGAGAAGGAGAAGAATCCAAATACATTCTCCCAGCAAGCTATAAGTCCCTTATACCATTTCCCCATTAGTTAAGGCAAATTTTTCTTTTGAAATTTAAAAAAGAATATCTTTTGAAAGCTACAAAAGAAATAAAGTTTACAACTTAATGATAAAGCAATAATGAAAAGAGAAGAACTGGGATCTGTTTAATACAAGAGGGCATAATAAGTAGTTTAGCTAAATAAATTATCCAACTGTATATCATTTTAGGGGTCATTCTACTTGTGATGTCTTTAGTAATTGTAGTAGCTCTGGATTTATGCACCAATCTCTGAGTAATGGTGCATATATTGACTTCTTTCATTCCAAACAGTCTCTTAGTCCTTTCATACCAAATTGAGTAAAACAGTGCTTAAAAAATTAGTCTTAACATCCTCTAATCTTATTTAGTATGAAAATGTATTAGATTAGACCAATCATAACAATTACATTACAAATAAAAAAGCTTAAGGATATGATTCCATAAGATTGATGAGAAGTTGTAGCTAAAGAAAAGATGATCTAAATCCTCATTAGCAATCATACAATGCATATAATTTATATGGAATTTCAACGTGTCCTTAGTGCCTAACTTTCATTTTAACTACAATCCACAAAATAAAAGCATTATAAGGGATAAGATTCGAGTGGCATACCAGGTTAAACCTTTAAAACTTGGTGTGAGCTCCTAGTAGAAGATCATTCAAAGTTGAAGGATTAACCACTTTGGGTATAAGGAACATATGAATCTTATTCACTTCATTAAGTATGTTGCCACTAAAAAAGAATTCTTTCTTTGAATTAGTGATCACATCTCTTATAAGTCCATGTGTGCTTTGAAATAATCTTGCATTGAAACCTTCTATACCAAGTGCTTTATCAAGATGATGATCAAACATGGTTTCCTTAATTTCGACCATAACAACATCTCTAACCAACTTACTTGAAAATTCATAGGGTTTCAGTATTAGCTAAGCGATCTTTTAGATCATCAAGTAAAGAGTTTACAACTAGATTGGTACCTAAGATCTTTTTGAAATGATCATTAGCTAGTTCCTTTAGAACATCTTGATCATTGATTTTCTTTCCTTTAGCATTACAAAAAGATACTATCTTATTCTTGTTTCTCCTAGCTTAGTTAGCTTTGTAGAAGAATTTTATGTTCCATTCTTTATCTCTTTGCCATAATATTCTTGATTTTTGTTGTAATTAGGAATGAAATTTTTTAGTGGCCAGATATGGTTTCTCAAGGTAAAAGGTTTATGGAATTTAAAAGCAAGATCTATAGGATGCAAAGATAGTAAATCTTAACATCTATTGAGTGTGTTTAAAGCCTCAATCTACTCGATAAGCATAGGGTTTATAGTATTCTTCTGAATTTGAATAAGTTCTACTTTGATATCTTTTAACTTTTAAAGATAAATAAAGGCATGGGATCTAATAACATTGAAGTTTAGACCTTTTAGGACTACTTCTATTAAGTTGGATGAGCCAAAAGTACATTAAAGAATTTGAACAGGCCTCTCCTTTCTCTATCAACTACTTTAGCTTGAATGACAATAGGGGTATGATATGAGGTAAGTTGATTGAAAAATTTTGTAAAATTCACTTTAAACAATCCTTTATGTGCATTTTGTTATACTGAGTTGGAAACTCATTAAAAAATTTCTTTAATTCTTCTTTCTCTGTCACTTTTTAGCACTATCTTCTGCTTTATTTAACCTTAGTTGCTTATGCTCAAACTAGACCAACATCATATTATAGGCTTCTTCTATCAAAAAGGACATTAAAGGAGGAAAGAAGTTGTTTACAATTACCTTTGGGATGATTTTCTATCATATATGGAAGGAGAGGAATTTAAAAGTCTTTGGAAGCACCTTAGGGAATTCATAATTCAACCTCACCAAGTTCACTCTTAAGCTTAGACTTGTTGCCTTAGGATATTACTCAAGAATCAACACTAGAAATATAAGCAAAATTATTTTATAGGTTTACTAGTTTCCATAATTGAAGAATTTCCCTCTTTGTAGGTCTACTTTCTAATTAGAGTTGTCCTCTAGCATATTTTTTTAAATTGTGAGATCTTAGTTTAGTTATAGTTTTGCACATTAAAAATTGATATGTGCTATTTGACTATATTTTTACACCAATATTTGATGTATTTTTATTGATATTCTATACTTTTGTTGTATATTTAGTACTTAATTTGCTCCAAGTGTGTATACAGATTATAATTACCTTCATGCACTTAAAGGAGAAGAATTCAGACAAAATCATGACATAAAAAGAAGATTTGATACATAGAAGGGATGCACAATCATGCATCTACCCATGAACTTCTCCCAAAATGTGCAATTTCATGATTTTATGAGAATTTGGTGACGCACGACTATGCACAAAACCATGCATCGACCAAAAACCTAGAATTTTATATAAAAGGATGTGAATGGAGACTTGAGGAGAGATCAAACGTTAAAAGATGATTCCCAGACATAGACTTCATTCTCTAAAGGCAATTTTGGTCCAAAGAAGCATAAAACACGAATATTTCATTGAAAGATCTATCGAAATACAAGATCAAGGGTCTACATCGTGAGAATATTCAATAGAAGATAATCAGGGAGATTTAGAATTATGAACCCATTGTTTTCAATTCATTTTTATTTCAGTTTACGTTTGATTTCATATTTGTTAATATGTAACTAAATGTCCAGTTAATATTTAGGTTAGATGAACCTTACGTTAATACTTTGATATGATTTGATTCTTTTATTAATGCAATTGGTTTGATTGATTATTGTGATATCATTACTTGCTTTATTTATGTTATAGTAATCTAGAATACTACACCATAATTTTATTTCATACATAACGGTTGAGAAATCTCAGGTTGAATAGATCTAAAGAGTTGATTACAACCCTCGAGATAAGATGACAAAATTTAGCCTGAGTAATTTGATTAGAAACCTTAGGATTAGTTGTTAGTAGACTCAAGATTAGCTACTAGCATATCATAGGAGTCTCCATGGTCTAATAAATTAATAAAAAATTTTATAATAAAAAATCAATCTATTAAAGGTTTAGGGGGATTCGAAACCTAGATACTATTTCTCGATAATTTCCTAAGAGCATCCTTAATTCTCTGCTCAATTTTGTTACCTATTTTATTTTGCTTCCCTTAGTTTTAGTTTCTTTTCATTAAAAACTTAGAATCCTTAGGCTAGATAATAGGGGAAGGGTAATTACTAGTATTGTCGGACCCCGAATTTTTAGTGAAAATTAGAAATATTAAAATAAAATTAAATGAGTGTTTTTGTATATGAATTGTGTTATAGATGTTTTTATGCTTTAAGAAAATTGAAGAGAAAAGAATTGATTGGTTTTTATGACCTTGATATTTGAGTAAATTTGTATGGGTTATGAAAGTAAAGTGAATGAGTTGATTGAAATGGAGTTGAAAAGCAAGAAATAAT
>JAOTIZ010067300.1:0-11731 GCA_027123425.1 Erythroxylum panamense
ATATTATCATCTATTGCATACAATGGTCAGATATTATTGGAAAGAATAATTCTGTGGGAATATTCACAGATAACAAAATTTGATTACAATCATTTGAGTTGAAAGAATGTATAGCGTGGCATATCCTCCGACTATATGCCGACTTTTAACGTTATCTATGGGCAACCACACGTAGATCGCTACAGTTGGCTAGTCAAAACTGTGTTCTTAATATCTCCAACCTCTGCCCATGTTTTCTGAGAGACCCACCACTCATTTACTCCTCTATAAAATGAAGAAGCTTTTCTCAATCTCATTCAGTCTATACCAAAGCTAAAAATCCAATCTTTTTCTGGAGTTGGGATCGAGTTATTTTAAGTATGCGTGCAGTCGTAGACATGTGTGCGAAGGAGCTTGCAAAGTTGAGAGAAAAGGTTAGAACAAGAAAACCATTTTTGTTTAAAGGCAAGGAAGAAGGCAAGAGAGGAAAAGAAGTTGCTGCTCAACAGAGTAAAGTGGTTCCCAGAGAGAATACTATGTCTGAGTCCACAGTTTTCATGCTCATGGATCGTTTTGCTCCTTGGTGAAGAAGCATAGGTTGTGATAATTGATATATAGTAATCCTTGTTGCTGTTTCTGGTTTGACAGACATTTGTATATCAAACTTCTGTTTCCTTTAATGGGAACTTGGATCTAATCAGATTTAGCTAGTACAGTTCTCATCTGGTTTGCACTTTTTCTTAGTCTGCCGAATGATAATTGTATCCCTTTGAATGTAGATGCTTTTTTTCTTATGGTCTGCCCAATTACTGTTCGTTTCCTTGTCATTCGTCGAACAATGCTCTGTTGAGAAAGAATACATGTTAACTGACAGGTCAAAGGTACAATACACCATTGGCTTTGAATTTTCAGAATCTGGATATGTCAAAAGGGGAAGAAGAAAATATACTGATAAAGAAGAAACTATACTGATAAGGCTATGTTTCTCTTGTTCTATTTGTCATAAAGGTTGTGTTAAATCGTGACTCTTCCAACTATTATGAACTTAATATTCGATAAACTGGGCAAGTGACACTAAGTTTTAAGAGCAAAGCATTCGAGTTAGGCCACAAGAGCAACATCTTTGAGACTATAAAGGTGTAGAGTAGAGAGCAGATGAATATCAATGAAAGCGGATGAATTCTTATTAATCATTAATGTCAATCTGTGTCATGTACTGTTCTTCTATACATGAGTTACTGTCCTTTTAGGCCTTTGCCACATAACTAGAGGTGACAGCTGATTATGACGATGAACTTGCTTCAATGCTAGTGGAAGACAACTCATTGACAGAGAAGTTGATCTCCTCTTGACTCCATTTCAGAATATCCCTAGCATATCTAAGAGCTTCATCAACATTATCAGGTTCCAACCCGGTAACCAATGACACGTACAACTTCTTATCGGTGAGAGAATGGAACAATCTCTTGAACTTCACTGCAATGTATTCGAAAGCACGGTGAGCCAAAGAAGGGTTAGTAACTCTGCTGCTGCTGCTGCCGCTGCATTGTGAATTGTGACCAATCACAGGATTGAATTCCTGAAACCATTCGCATTGAGTGAGTGGTTCGTGCTCAATCGTTTCCTCGAGTAGGTCAAATTTGTTTAGTAGCAGAAGGAACTTCTTGGCTTCAAAGGTGGGATGTGTGGCAATTGTTTCAAATAGTTTCTTGCTTTGCATCATCTTGTTTGTTAGAACTCCATTGGAGTCGTGAAAAAACTCACTGTAGTCAGTTAAAGAAACACAGAATAAGATCGTATCAACATCTTCAAACATTCCCAACCATTTGCAGTTTCCTCCCAGAGCACTTGGATGCATCCTTATCAGTTGGTACCTGTGATGGTATACAAGCAACCTGTCAATAGACATGAACTAAAAGAAAAGGTAAGAACTTTTATAAATCACTTCTTCTTCTAATCCTGACATTGCATACCTAAAGTTCCTACAGAGAAAATATTTTGCCAAGGAACACGTTACTGTTAGAAAATAACGCAAGAAAGCCTTGTACCATGTCCAATATTTGTTACAATAAGTTTGAAAAGAAAAAAACACCTTCAGCCATATAATAGAACTTTCCGTTTCTAAACTTGATGTACAAAGTTAGCATTCACAATTGAAACTATATATTCAAAGTTCATCATACAACGTTCCATGTAATCAAGAAGAGCCGCATTGAACAGAAATAGGTATACTACAAACAAGGGTAGAAAACACCAGCGATTTGTTTGCTAACCCACTTAGCATTCAGGAAATTAGGTGGGAGGGTTAGAAGACAGTAACAACCTGACTGAGGAATCATGTTGATAATCAAGGTCCTCGTAGTTGTCTTTATCCGACTTGGGATATGTAAATTCCATAAAAGAAAGCCCTTTGGATGAAGTTATTCCATCACCATACAAGATATCCATATCTGATGGCTCATAATCTTCTCTAGCAATCTCAACAGCCTGAATTTGAATATAAACATCAGCTACTGATGCAATGATACTTTCAATAAGCATTATAATTAATAGAATTTGATAGAATACATGTGAAAAGATATTCCTTTTGCATTTGTTCATGCAATGAACATGACTGATTCATACAGAACTGCATCCACTTCATGCATCCCAAATTGAATGAAGCAGGACATAGATCATGTAGGATTAACAAATGGCGAGAAGAACCATAAAACCACATGCAATGTGACAACCATAATTATAAATTGAAAAGCTAATGATTTTAGTCGAAAGTATAACAGAATAATAATGAAGAATCAATATAAAGGAAAATATAAGCAGATCAAGGTTTTAAGTTCTTTTAAATTTTATTTTGTTTCATTTAATGCCCATTTCATGTTCTAGTGTTACAAAAATCCTCTAAAAAGTTTATAGGAAGAAATAGATATATATAGATGTAGTTTGATCTTACTCGCTCTAGAAAATAAGTAGCAACTCTAGGCAGCAATTCTAATTCACTTCTCCTGTTGTATGTGGCCTGGATGGCAGAATCTTTCCACAATTTCTCTACAAACGGTGCATTTTCACGAGTAGCAGCAGGGAATACGGTTTCCACATTCCCAGAGTACATGACCTTAAGAAGCCAATCCGAAAAGGCTTTCAGTCTTGGGCTGATTGAATAGACTGTTTGACCTGTTTCCTCCACTGCCAAAAGTTATTTCATGTCATTTATCCAGGAAACAAATGACATATGCCAAGAATTTCATCTCAATCTTGCTACAAGGCTATGTAATATTGTTACTATGAATGTATGCTCACACATGAATACTCACAGGCATGCCACAATTAAGCTCAAAAATATGAAGCATGCCAAGATGATGAGAAATGATTGAGGGGCAGAAAGCAAAAACTGATTCATGAACATACAATCTAGAGTTTCTATGATGTTAAATTAGTGCAAATAGTGAAGACATTTGGTAATAGTTAAATACAAGGATTTGATTATCATTGCCTTAATGGTGCTTATCACAATAATTCAGTAGATTTATGTAGGAAGTTCCTGAGATGAACTGACCGGAGTTCATAAATGAGTTTTACCTGAAGTGACACATTGACCGTCACAACGTATTCTTTTTCGTTTCAAACTTTCTTGTTCAAAATGTTCGCGCCCTTCAAGCAGTATACCGAGATAGAAATATAGATTGGTCTGGATCATAAACTTCATATTCTGACACTCCTCTTCAGAAAAAGGAATGTTGTAGACAATTTTTGCCTAAAATAAGCATATGATTAATTTAGCACATCATCAAGAAAGACTAAAAACTGTGACTAATCAGTATGCCTCATCAAAAGCCATGTATGAGAAAAGAGAATCGGGAATAAGAATTGCATATATGCTTAATCAAAGGATGCAACCACAACTAGGTCTCTCTAAGTTACTGATGACCAGAATTGTTAAGAAGCACCCTACCGATACTGGTGCCTGGGAATCTTAAATTTACTACAGGAACCCAATACAGTCAAGGAAATCATTATAACTTTACTGCATTTGTTAAATTGTCATCAGTGCAGCTGTAACTTATTGAATCGTAACCAAATAGAATATACATATAACATATAAAACAAGGCGGATAGAACCAACATAATAGCATGACAGCAATTGAAATCCCTCAGAAGCTAGTCACACAAGATTGGTCAGAGTTAACCGTATAGCACAAGGAAAGGATGAAGTTATTTTCCACTGCCTCTCACCTGTTTAAATACAGTGCTTGTTCCAGAATTTTGGTTACCAACTAGAAGGAGTTTGTGGAGTGTTTTCTGTTCAAAGTTATTTGCCAGGACACCATTTTCTTTACCTCCATTTCTGACGGGAGTTGGTAAAGACAAGAGGCTACAGATCAACTTGACTTTTTTAGGCTGTCAAGAAATAAACTTCACTATTATTCTTTGTTTGATAATTAAGATGTCAAAGCTAAATAGAATGTCAATTCCCAATGAAGTTGGATTTGATCAAGAGACACAAAATGCATCTTCAAACATACCTTTTTCCATATATTTCCTAGAATATTATTCATACCCTCTTCCTGATAGGACCCATCATCAGTAACCCAAAGACTTGTTGCTCCTTCACATTTCACTCCAGCAAACTGTAAATGTTTAACAGAATGGTGTCAGTCTTAAAGGCCTTAAATATTACATCTCAGAAATAGCAAGATCCTATCAAGCAACTACCTGAAGCATCGTCATTTCTGGTTTAGTTATTTCACGACCGTTTATCAGTATATTTGTGTCCCCATTGCTAGCATCTCGTTGGATTTGGCCCCCAACATCCAGTTGGGAATTAATTACCTGGCAGGGTTTTTTTCCTTCCTAACAGATCATAACAAAGTAACAGATACAAAATTTTATGTAGAGTTCATGAAAAAGAATGTTAACAAAGAAAGAAATTCAAGCAAGATTTAGCATTCACCTTTCCCCAGTAACCAGATTGTTTATCATACCAATAATACCCTGGTTCAAGCTTCTTTGGAGGGTTTCTGCAGTTTTGCAATTGGTATAGCTCCTCCTCTGAAAGCTGCTCACGGTTCACATAAATAAGTTCTGACGGTAACTGATTTACTTTGCAACATTTCTCTACCTTCATTATTTGTTTAACTTGCCCCTCTACCAATAGTTGCTTCAGGATCCGGGAACTTTTCCCCAGAGTCTTTCTCTTAGCCTCATCAATTCTTTGACCAATGCAAGTTATACACTTCCTTCCTTCTGGCATTGACCCCATTGCTCTCATCACACAATTGCCACAATACTTTGCCCCACAGACAATACATATTTCCTTTTCCATAAACCGATTTCCCTTTAAACATCGATAGCATGTTCCTTTCTTTCCGGGCCTTACAGCCATTCTCCTAGCAGGGATACTACTTTCAGCTTCAGATAGTTCAGATTCTAGCTGAACTACATCATTTGTTTCAGGATCACAGAAAGTTACAGCTGATGGCCTTCTCACATGGCAAGCAGGTTCAGCAACACGATCCTCCTCCTTGCAAGAAAAAATATCTGAAGAAATGGAACGAGAACTTAAATCAGATTCTCTTGAGTCGCAGTTTATGCGGTTCATATAATCTTGAAAATCTTCCCTGCTGCCATCTTCCCCAATTTGACCTGGAGATTGTGATCCCTTGGAGCTTTTTGATAAAGATCTTGCAGAACTTTCTACTCCATCAGACAATGGGGATCTGCACTTAACACGATTCACACATCGACCAGAATCTCCAATTTTTGGCACGGACATGTTGCTATCTTCACACTCTGATGCACTCAAGCAGTGGAGCTCATCCAGCAGTTTGCCTGACATATCATTACCATTTGAGGGCCTTCTCGTTCGACTCCGAATGACAGCATCAAAAGAGCCATACTTTGGCTCCATTAAAAGTTTCTTCTTAGGGGCATTCGACCTTACAATTGGTTGAATAACTGGCAAGGGCTTGACACTTAAGGAAGAGGTCGAGGCAAACTCAGCTGCTACCGGGATTTGGCCAACGTCAATAGGTATTGCTCGAGGAATGTCATAACTGAGAGGACCGCCTGAGTACTCCAACGCAATAGAGTACTCCGTATTATTGTGATCGCCATTTTCTCCTTCATCTTCTTTAGAAACAGATGAGACACCAGGCAAAATTTTTCTCAAAAGGCCAGCCATCTTTGAAAAATGGAAAACTATTTCTGTACTCACCAACAAATCAAAAATCCTGCTATTACATTAATACAAGCCAGCTACTTCATCTAAGCAACTAATCACGACAACTAATAGAAACACCGTAAAGAACCCACGAAGAGCAAACACTGATCTCGCAGGAACAGAAAACACAATAAATTTATCTACTTCCTCTGCACCCAAAAAAATCAACAAATCCAAGTTGCAATAAGCTAAGAAATTAATAAAAATCGAAACTTTACAACAGTAGCCGCCTCAATCACTCATTCCAACCTCCTCCATTTTAATCATAACAACCAGTGACCATGAACCCAAATCACTATAAAGTTACCCAAAAACCAAGTAAAAAAAGGAAAGAACTTGGAAAACGGCGCTTGCTAAACAAGAAGGAAATTGAAAGTGGTAAGTTACGAATGCAAAAAGACAGAAAGCCAAAGAAGGAAGAGGTAGAACAGAAGAGAAAAGCTCGGTCTTTCCCTTATTCCAGTAAAAGGTTGTGAATTGAAAGAGAACAAAGAGATACGACATTGTCAAACCGATGATTTCCTCATGTAGTGTGTCAATTGTTTTCTACGTCAACGCGTCGAAATGGTAGTTGCCTTTGAGAGGGAACTTTCATATGTAGGTTGAAGGAATCTGGCTTGGCTGCTATTTCTTTTTTTTCAGTCAAACTTAAATTTTAGGTACTAATTTACTGTCAAAAATATTTATAAGTAAAAAAGATCAGACTTTTCCATATTTTGAAATTTAAAAAAATTGATTTTTAGTTATATAAAAAATTCTTTGTCTTAAATTTTTATTTAAAAATAAAAATAAAATATTCATACCTGAATATTACACATAAAATTGATTAAATAATTATATGATGATCTATCTTAATTATTAAATTTAAATTGACTCGATTTAAACTAATAATTTATTATCTGTCATTTTAAATTATTAATTTAAGTCAAATTTAAGAGATAAATTTCAGGGTCTAATTTATTAGCAAAATATTTATAAGTAAAAGATACCAAGTTTTCTATATTTTGATTTTTTTTAAAATAATAATCTTCAATTTTAAAAAATTTTAACTTTTATTATATAAAAATATTTTTCCTTAAACTATGATTTGAAAATAACAATAAAAACTCATATAGATGAATATTACGCGTAAATTGATTAAATAATTATATAATCATCTAACCTAATTTTTAAATTCAAATTTAATATATTAAATTTCATCTAAACTAATAATTTAACGCTCTCATCTCAAATTATTAATTTAAGCTGAATTTAATGTTCATTATATGTGTTTTTTTAATTCAAGTATAAGAAAAATATTTTTTCTAAGAATTGAATTTTTTGAAATTTTTAAAAATGATGAAAATCTTATAAAATGTTATAACCATAAAAGGGTTTATATATTTCACTCATACTTTTAATTATTTTTTGTCAAAAATACAGGTATCTTATAAATGTACATACCAAACATCCAACGGCCAACTATCTAATAAGTTCATGATCAAGCTTAGAATTGATTGATAAATCATATATATAAATAAACTTAAATACATTGAGCATTAATTGGTTTTGATAAATTAGGTTCAACGGTCCTTTCGAAGCAATGATAAGGTCAAATTGTTGATTCCTTCTTCCCAATGACCAGAAAGTTATTATATAATTATACAATAATTGACTGTTTCAATTTTCGTGTAGAGTTGGAATTGAACGATAGATTGACTTAGACTATGTATTAATGTTTCAATTTTTATCGTTATATTTATATATAAAGAGAACAACAGATGCACAGACTGATTCACAGATTTGGTCAGTCAGGACGACATCGACGTCACGTATTTTGATGTATCACTCTCAGGATGCCATAGTCTCCTTGTAAAAGATATATCGAGGATCAGTTTCTCTCGACTTACTTAGTTTTCAGTATTTTCTTTTCCCTTTATGCAAAAAAAAAATGTTTCAATTTTTGTTTTTTAATAATATACAGTTATGATCAGTTAAAATAATTATTGTAATTTATAATTACTATCCATAATTTAGAGTCTAATTAATTTTGCATTTTTATTGTAAATATATTTAATTATTTTGCATATCTATGCAGTCGATCTCTCCATTTTGTTGATGGGACATCATCAAAAGTGAATTATAAATCTACAATAGATTTGTATTGGTTCAGATTCAACAATATTAATATCAAATTCAACTTTTATGTGTAGTTGATAAGAGTTTAGAACAGCCATTATCTTTTAATGACTCGGATATGATTATACAAGATTATTAAAATAAGTAAATTAATTAAATATAATTCAAATTAATAATTAATTATAATTATTTTAAATTATTAATTTAAAATATATTAAATTGGTTAAAATCGAATTTAAAGGTTGAATTACTGTATTACTGAAATTTAATTAGCTCACGTCTTTTAAATAAAATCTAGAAAAAGTGGTTAAAATTTCTTAAATTGTAAGAAAAGTTTATATCTTTGACTCTTTAATTAAATTTGTTATCGACTTGATTAGTGTAAGTTGAATAATGAATTTGGTCACTTTTCTTATAATGTTATCTTACACTAAATAATTGAACTAATTATAGGGGACTTGACTCAAAAGACTCGAGACTTGCGAGTTGCGAGTCTTTCTTTAACAAACATAGCCGTGCACTAGGTGTCTCGCTTTTAGGAGGGTAATAATTACTTTTTTCTGTCACAATTTTTTCAAAAAATAAATATTTAATTGTAAAATAAAAATATTTTTTAATACATATGACTTTTTTAATAGCTAAAATATAATTTTTTAAGAAGCTCAAATTTAGAGTTTCTAAAAAAATATCTCAAATAATTTTTTCGGTAAAATTTTCAGATCAATTAATAAGCTTATTTTTGTCACTTTTGTCCTTATATTTTACACATAATTCTGATAATACTCACAAACACATTTTTTATATTCTCTTGGGTAGTTATTTTATTATGTATTTAACTATTTACTTAACTTGAATAATTATTTTAAGATTTATATAATATTATTTGACTTTTTATACGTTTTAATATTTATTTTTTATATTAGTTTCTCTTATGTTATAATTCATATAAAAATTTAGTTAGATATATTTTTATTTATGTTTCATGTGAATTAAAATTATATAATAATTAATATATTGTATTTTGCATATTATTTAATATACTTTAAATAATATTTATAATCTACTTTAAAAGTACTTTTTATTTTTATCTTGTCAAATAATCTACTGTGTAAAATATTAAAAAAAAATTCATTTTTTAGATGACAATCAAACAATCTTTTGATTTCTTTAAAAAAATTTATGGGAAAAAAAAAACCTTGGTCTGCATATCAAGATTGATTTGTTATGCCTACCCAAGAGTCATCTAGTTTGGTCTAATGAGTCCAACACACAAATTTACCCATTAGCTTAGCCCAAAACGTAAACCTAGGTCGTTCTCATTAGCCTCTTCTTCATGTTCTATTTCTGGTTTCGTTTTCGAGTTTGCTTCAGTTACCTGTTTCTTAGACATGACCACACGGGCCACGTACGTGGGAGCTCTGTTTTTTAGTGTACAATCCTCCCTAGCAAGTACAAGAAGAAGAACCAGAACCAATGTTTCCGGGTCTTATGCTATGTGTGACTCGCTCCATTCATTGGCATTATTGCAGGTAATGACAATTTTGCTCTGCTTCACCGAACAAACATGTGACAATCCAAGGAATGGCGGTTTTGACATCTTCCTTGACATGAAGTTTATAAAATGCGACAGCTTTGTTTCATTACAACCTCTTCTCGTGTATGAACATGAAGCCCCCGGACTAAGCTTTCACTTTCCATTCATTGTTCATCTATCCTCCATTGTTAGCTAGGTGATGAATGGCTGAACCAACCTGTGATATTTATAGATAGAACTGCAAAATTTTAAATTTAGTATAAAAAGGAATAAATTGTCTTAACTAAGATCAAAATATAATTATTATTTAACAATTTAAAATTAAACTAATAATATAAAATATTCAAATCAACAATAACAATACCATCCAGTAAAAATTTCACTAACACGCAAATTAAATCAAATCAGATAATTAAAATTTGAATAAAAAAATTGACTAATTTAAAATTATCATTGTTAATTTGATCATATCGGTTCAGATTGTTAAACACGGGTACGTATCAGCATATATATGTATTGGATATGATATGTGTATTTAATAACTAAATCTGCCGAACATAAGTAGCTAAATTTACAAAACATTTTAATAAATTGTGAGATATGTCTTAATATATTTTAGTGAAATAAAATTTTAATGAATAAGGTTTCAATGCCACTAAATATTCATGAAAAAATAGTTTATATTACTTTATAGAATATTAATAATTTTAAGATTTCGTGATAATAAGTTTTTCATAGATGGTAATCTAAGATAATTTTAGTGAGAACCTTTTTTTTTATTTTAGTCATACTTTTCATTATATCGTTCTTGTCATAATAATTTAAATTTTAACTTTTTAAACTTAAATTATATATTGATCAATGATTAAAAAATTTAACTAATTCAATCGTAAAAATGTTGAATCATTTAATGTTTTTTGTTTGATTTTTAATTTTCTTATTCAATTTGTTTAATAGCTTTTATTGTTAAAAACATATTAGTTTATTAATTGATCAGTTATTTTTATAAATTAATAAATTTTTATAAACTAAAATTAATTAATTAATTTTTATTTAATATTTTAAATTAAACTTCAAATTCTTTAATAGTTAAATTAATTTCTTTAATATTAATCTTTAGTTAGTTTTATAATGCTAGCTAAAATTTTTAAACCTTAAATTTTTTCTCTTATTAGTTTAACTTTCGGTCTTATTTTTAAAATATTAATATTAATTAAATTATATAAATTTTTATATTCTTTGGTAACGAAAAATGTTGGTAGTGGAATAAAACTGAAAATGCACAGAGCAATAATAAGAATCTCTTTTCAAATATATATATGTACAAATTAGACTTATCAGAATCGGACTGATCATGCCAAACTGGGACCAATTAGCGCGTGAGCTTCACATCCTCAAAGCTCGCGTCATCCTCCTACTTTAATCTTGATGGTGTTCCTTGATGTGATTCAGGGTAGACAGAAGAGTAGTAGCTCACCCTCGGCGATTCGTACACTCTCAACTCCGTCGGGTTATCCGACACGCGCCACACCTTGACCGACTTGTCTAAACTTCCGCTGTACAATATCCACCGTTCATTTCCGTTATCGTCAGACTCGTTGTCTTCTTCCACGGCCAGGCACTTAACGGGCCCACTGTGCCCAGTAAGGACGGTGAGGCAAGTGTGGACGCCACCTACCTCTCTACGCCACAAGCAAATGCTTTTATCAGCTGACCCGCTGAACACCAAATTTCCGGCGGTGGCTAGACAAAGGACGGCCACCTTGTGTCCCCGAAGGATTCCACCGTGCGATAAGTGCTTCTCAAGTTCCCAGAAATTCACCAAACCGTTTGAGGAACCACAGTAAAGCACGGCGCCTCCTTCATTCACCGCCAAAGCCGTG
>JAOTIZ010067420.1:0-11718 GCA_027123425.1 Erythroxylum panamense
ATCAACTCAAGTTGATAATTTCTTCACGTATCTCAATTTCAACTCACATCATCCATACACCATTCATTATTTCATTAACATCAAAAGAATAAAGTTTTATAAATCTTCAATGGCATTCCAAGCCACATTACATCATTGTCTCAAAATCTCTAATTACAAAAGTTTCTTGAACACATAAACTTGGAATGTGACTAAAACATTGTGCTTTCCTAAAAAAAACTCAAAATAAAAAATAAGCAAATTTGGAGAAATTCCCCTTATGCTCTTGATCACTTGATCTCTTAGTTATCACCTGAAGATGGGATAAAAGGGGGTGAGCTTGAAAGCTCGTGGGTAACAATGTATAATAGAAAAATAAGAAAAACCTTTTAAAACATTATACTTGTCATAGAAAATTTTCATTGAATTCATAAAGCACATGTTTCTCAAATTCTCATCGTGTAATCAAATTCACAAACCATAAAACATAAATGCATCAAACTTGTTCACAGATCATAAGCACATCAGAATGGACTACACATTTCCCAAAAGGGTCCTGTGTAGCCGTGAGCAGAACGTACTAACATAATCCCACATAATGGTCTTACGTAAGCGTGAACTTATGGGAATCCATAAAAGAGCTCTATGCCACTAGTGGGCAGGTGGAAGAAGCCTTTAGTCAAAGTGCACTTGACAATAGAATGGACCAAACCAAACCCACATAACATGTATTTCATATCTTATAAACATATTGCCCAAATTGGCATTTTTTTGAAACTTGATTTTCATAAACATGAGATATTTCGAAAACATGATTTCATAAACATGTTATCTTTTCAAAAATCACTTTCAAAGTCTTTTCATAATTCTTCACACAACTCATATAACAACATATTGCAATTTGTCAAATCATTCAAAAGTAATAAATGTAACACTTATGATACAATTGAAAACATTTAAAGTTCTTTGATTCAAAGAAGATATTAGTGGCTTATTTACTCTATTATAAGCATGTACCCACCTTGATTTCTTTGCTTAAAGACTTGCTCAAAATGGGTCTACTCTTGCTTCTCTTGCCTTTCTTGATTTCATTCTACAATAACAAAATTCTCACTCAATAGGGTTTTCAATTGAAAATCCCATAAAGCACATTCACTAAAATTAGTGTTAGAATACTTAAAACCGTGCATTTTCTAAACTCCATGAACTAAAATCCTTCTAAAAATCCTAAAGATTGAAAATGATCTTACCTTGATTCTTCACCACATGAAGAGATCTTTGGCTCTTCTCTTCCTCTATCTTTTTCTCTTCTTGAACCACCTCAAAATCTCTCTTGAAGGCTAAGAAAATTAAAACCTTAGCTTGTTTTCTCTTCTTTCTTTTCTTTTCTTCTCTTCGTATTTCTATCTCTTCTTCATGACACTCTCTCTTTTTCTCTTCAATTTTCGTTCTTCTGTCTTCTTAAAATGCAAGATCATAATTTCTTCTTCCAATTCTCTAGCGCCGCCTTACCACAGGGTATACACTGAGACGCCCGGAGGTCATTCTGGCATATAATCTAGGATAAGGGCACGCTACATTCACTCACTACCTTCACTTATTAAGGCATGGTATCATTATTCACTTATGAGCATCAATAGAAAATCACAATATTTTAAAACCAACTTTTTTTTTCATTTCCTTTCATAAAAACCCGATTGTCTACATGGTGTCTTTCAAAGATTTCAATATGTACATCATCAAAACCTAATACAATAGTACTACATGAATGAGGAAAATATGTACAATCTAACTAATCTGTTCAAAAATCCCAGTTGACCGACCTTTGAGCTATGACTTCTCTTACCAATCACAATTTACACGGCTGGTAGAGCCTCTCAGTAGCTAGAGTCATCTCTTGGTCCTAAAAAGACAACATTACAATTTAGGTGAGTTTTACGAACTCAATGAGGTAACCATCATCGATGGTTCACTCAATTCATACAACACATCAATTCACCAACAATTATTTCACAATTTTTCATTTCACATGAGTAACACAATTTCACTTAAGAATAAGCAATTTGTATTTCACTCTATCAAACATACTTAACAAGATGCATATGAAATGCTCATGAGACACTTTCCAATTGTTACGTTGTTGTGACTGGGTGCCTGAACTGTCCCGTATCTATTTTGGATACTGGGCTCATTTATACTGTCCCTTATCCGATGAGGATACAGGGCTTATTACACGTTGAGCCTGAGGCTCTAAAATACTTTTGAGCTCAAGGCTCATTTCCATACATTGAGCTTTAAGATTTGATCGTTGGCTGCCCTAATCCCAACTTCCATTATCTGATTATGCATTTATGAATGGAATGCATGTAACATAATCAATCACTTGATAAAACACATAGGTCTTCACATTCACTTTCATTCATTACTCAAACATAATTATAAACAAACAATAATTGAGAGAAACCATCTAGGTTATTCACTGGTTGCTCCCAAAACTATTGCTTGGAAGTTCCGGCAACGTCTGTGAGTTGAAGTTCCAATTGCTCCTCTATAACAAATAACACACACATATATCACAATTTGCACAATCATAAGTGTATTAAAAAATGCACATGGATGAAATGAATTATGTACAATGCATGTTCATAATAATCCTGGGTATCAATCCATAGATTCTTCACAAAACTATCCCCATATCAAAACTCATCTAAGTATAACTTATACTTAGGTTTATGCTTCACTAAACCAATTGAACTCGCAATTCATTTCTCATTGAATCACTTCAGATTTTTCCAAGACACCCCTTTTGGGTCTACTGTTAATGTACAATCCAAAGGTGAAAATGAAGTAATTTGGTCAAACTCTCTTCTATAAAAGTATTCCTCTATATATTATCTTTCCATTGACGCTAAATCACTCAATTTGGTTCAGAAATGTGAAAGTTATACTCCAAATATTTTCGAACTGCTTTTATTTTGAGACAGTACTTCATACTCAACTTCCATCCAAACATTGAAACTCTTAGAGTCCGATTTAGAATTTTATTCCTTCACATAGGTTGTAGACCTATGTCTCTATTTTACTGGAAATCAAAACTCACTCAATTTGGATAACTATACAAAACGATATGCTCAAAATACTGGGGTATATTAAGTGGAAAAACACCAGTTCATAAAATTTAAGAGTACACACACTATACCCGTCCCATGTTTTTCGCTCAATCTTTCTCACTTCATTTTGGATGGCTATGATTTTTGATGAAAATGTAGAGCAATGTCTTACGAATCCAATGGTTCAAGAATTAGGTCATTTGGATGTCTATAGGAGAAGTTATGACCAAAAGAATATAGTTTGTTTTTGCTTCCGTCTTAGTTTTTCCATCGTCTTAGTTTTCCATCGCCTTAGTTTCCATCATCTTAGTTTCCATTCCATCGTCTTAGTTCCTATTGTCTTAGTTTCCATCATCTTATTTTCCATCGTCTTAGTTTCCATCATCTTAGTTTCCATCGTCAAAGTTTCCCATCATCTTAGTTCTGATCGTCTTAGTTTCCATCGTCTTAGTTTCCATCGTCTTAGTTCCTATCGTCTTAGTTGTCATCGTCTTAGATTCCATCGTCTTAGTTCCTATTGTCTTAGTTTCCATCGTCTTAGTTCCTATCGTCTTAGTTTCCATCGTCTTAGTTTTACTTCGTCTTATTTTTGCATCTCCATATAAAAGATCATAACTTTCGACTTAATGTCCAAATATTCCATGCTATATATTGTTAGAAAGATAAAAGAAAGATCTACAACTACCAAGAGGAAACTTTGCCAAAATCTATCTAAATTAATCCAGATTTTCTCCCGAAGTCAGAACACAAATTTTACATTTAGCTCCCAATGTACTGCACCCAGTTCTCAAATTCATGAAATTTTGAGACTCTTAGAGACAGAATTGAAATTTGATGTCTTCCTACGAAATGTAGCCATACATCTCTAGGTTAATTCAAATTAAGAATCATCCCGTTTAGACAACTAGAGAAAACGTTATGGCTAAAAGACTGAAGCATATTCAGTGAACATTTTCCATATTTTCAAACTTTCGATATTTTACATCTAGCTCATCTTCTACCTAAATTATCTCTTCCATTACATTTCCTCATCATCATCTACCCAATCAACTCAATATGTCAATCACAAGGAAAAACTCATGGTCTATAATTGATCCTTAACCCAAAAATAAAGTATCAAACCGGTACCCATTCATCTTAATTTTCTGCACTCACCCTCACTCCATTATATGTAACATCTAACTTCCAAAACATCTCTATAACACATTATACATCATTAATGATCAATCACAAGATACAACATGACATTTACAAAGATATTTCATCATCCACGATACACACAAACACACAAAAATTAAGTTATCACTCCTACATTTCTCATCATTCGAGTTTCATTTTAGCTATACCCATAACATTTAAAGCATAACTTACTTGATTTCACTTCAATTTCTTCAAAAACAACACTAGCCCTAACTCTCAAGCATCACTTGTTCATCAACTTGAAGGAGATAAAGATAGGTTTTTCTTACGGTAGAAGACACAAATAGCAAAATGGGCTTAGTGTAGGAAAGGAAAAACAGAGAAATCTCTTAGAAGGTGTTTGATGGAAAACTTTGTATGTGGGAAGGAAACTTAAAGAATATGACCATCAAGAATGAACCTAGACATATAACTTAACCTTTCAACTCTCAGAAACAGTAACCTACATATAGTAAAAGTACACAGCCTAAGTGACACTTATCCCTTTCCTCATATCTAAGCTTTAACTTAGTTTCCTTTGAAACTAACTCCCTTAACTTTCATCTTTACAATTCAACTATCTCCAAATCTTCCTTTGATTTCTTTTTTCCTATTTTCTATAATTTTCTAAAATTTATTCCTAAATTCACCAAAATTCTCAAATACAATATTCTTACTAACCAATATAATTTTCTATATAAATAAATTCAAAATTCTCAAAACTCCAAGCAATCACAACTCAATCTAATTATACCTAGAATTTTTTATTAATGCATGTACAATTATTTTCATGAGCCATGACTTCACTATTCCTATGTATGTGTATGACATAATATGCATGAACATAGAGATGCATTTCTAACTCCCATAATCACTCACATTTACCATTTTAACATTCCCATAGGTAATGAGATGTTACAGGCTGAACTGAACCGCACCATTATGGTCCTCATACCCAAAAGTCCCTCCCCAACGTCGATCACTCAATTTTGACCGATCGCCTTGTGCTTCGTGATTTACAAATCCCTTACTAAGATCATTGTTAACATATTGAAACCCTTTTTAGATGACCTTGTAGCTCCTACACAATGCAGTTTTGTCTCGGGGTGATTAATCGTGGACAACATTATCATTGCCCAAAAAATTATTCATACTATGAGAAGGAAATCGAGAAAGAAAGGGCTCCTAGTTATAAAGGTAAATCTCGAAAAAGCCTACAATCGACTCTCCTGGGATTTCATTCACGATACACTCATCGATATTGGACTTCCTAGATCTCTAATCTCCCACATCATGAAGTGTGTCTCCTCGGTTTCCATACAAGTTAATTGGGGAGGGGAACTCAGTACAGCTTTCACCCCTTCCCGAGGCATCCGTTAGGGTGACCCATTATCACCTTATCTCTTCGTACTCTGGATGAAGCGTCTGGGCCACCTAATCAACCATTCTATTTCCCAAGGCCATTGGAAGCCCATTAAACTTAGTAGACCAGGCCCCCCTGTATCGCACCTATTTTTTGCCGATGATATCATTTTATTTTTCGAAGCTACTATTGATCAAGCTCAAGCCATCCGGGAGACTTTAAATTTGTTTTGCATTGCTTCCGGTCAACGGATTAGTCAAGAAAAATCCCGCTACTTTTATTCCAAAATGTCCCCCAGTCCATGGTACGACGTCTGAGTAGAGAATTGGGTTTCCAACAGACAACAGATTTAGGTCGCTATCTTAGAGTCCCATTGTTGCACGAATGAGTCCACAAAAGAACGTATCAATTTATACTCGACAAGGTCCAACAACACCTCTCGGGCTGGTTTGAAAATCTCTTATCTTTTGCAGGACGAACCACTCTAATACAATCTGTTATCTCCGCCCTCCCTACCTATATGATGCAAACGATTCGACTCCTTAGACGCCTCTATGATGACCTGGAAAAATTTATGCACAATTTCTTGTGGGGTTCTTCTCCGGGTAATAGAAAGCTACACCTCGTCCACTGGGACAAAGTTTGCCAACCTAAAGAAATGAGTGGTCTAGGAATTCGTACTTACCAAACTAGGATGGGCCCTGATCTCAAAACCGAACACGCTATGGATGCGAATTTTGTCTACAAAATACAATCTCAATGTCAACAACCTGCCAACTTCCCTCGAGGTTGTCGGCCGTTCTATGACCTGGAGGAATGTAACTGTTATGTGGCACAACATGATTCGCGGCATGAAATGGGTGATCTGCGATGGCTCAAAGGCCTGTTTCTAGTTGGACGTTTTGGTAGAGGATTTGGGCCCCCCTCATCTCACATACACTTGACTCCGTCCCCCCTTCAGTCCTCGACCGATACATTCAACACTATGTGGACATTTCGGGTAACTGGCTATATAATGAATTCCAATTTTCACTTCCTCACTCCATTTGTATGTTCATTGCAGGTATCCTTCTGCCTAAGCCACACTTAAGGCCTGATAACTTGATCTGGGGCACGTCAGGTACTGGATAGTTCACTACCGTGTTAGCATACTCGATGATAATGGACCATAGCCACCAGACCACCAGTGGATCTTAGAAGATCATATGGCGTTGGACAAGCCCTCAACGTATTCCATTCTTCCTCTGGCTCCTAACTCAAAGACCGTCTATTAACTAATCAACAATGGATGCGCAGACGTCTGTCCACGACAGCTGAGTGTTAGCACTGTCGAGCAGAAGAGTCCTCTCTGCACATAATGCGAGACTGCCCCAAAGCGCATAGTCTGTGGCTTACCTTCCCTCTACACGTTTTCTCTCCGGACTTTTTTACTCTAAACGCCTATGACTGGCTCCACACAAATCTTCAACGACACCGACTGGTCTGTCGACTCGATTGGTCTATTATCTTTGGCATCGCTTGTTGGTTCTTGTGGTCCTAGAGAAATAGGGCACTCTTTGACATCCAAGCACCCTGGCCGACCCCCCCAGCTGATAGTATACTAGACTATGTCCATTAGATACAACAAGCTTCGATTTGGCAACGCAGAACAATTCCTGGCTACCGACCCCGGCACGAGCAACTTATTAGCTGGTGTAAACCGACCCCTGGATGGGTGAAACTAAACACAGATGGAGCGTGCAAAAGCTCACCCTACTCGACCTCAACAGGAGGTCTTATTCGTGACAGCGCCGGTCTGTGGCTGGGAGACTTTGTTCAGAACCTAGGATGGTGTTCCTCATTAGTTGCAGAACTATGAAATGTCTTCTCTGGTCTGAATTTGACTTAGGACCTAGGCTATCATCAAGTGGAATTAGAATTGGACTCTCAAATTGTGTCGAGTATTCTTTCTGATTTCGCTAATCGCATAACATCCCTCAATCTTATCATCTTAGACATCAACGTGCTACTCAATCGCAACTGGGTAGTCCTTCCTCGCCATACTTACAAGGAAGGCAATAGGAGTGTCGACTGGCTCGTCAATTTTACTGTTAATTTTGACTTAGGGATTACCACTTTTGTACACGCCTCCTTAAGGTGTCTTCCGATCCTCCTCGAGGATATAACTGAGATTAGCCTCCCTAGACCAGTCACGTAATTTGTACTACCTTTTTTCGATTAATAAAAAAAATTCAGTGAGAACATAAGTAAGTGTTGTACGACTCGTGTTTGTGTGATCTAAAGGCAGAAAAAGTCTCATACTTGGTGATCGACAGAACAACTCTCCCTTCTTCCCAATTCCAAGCTCCTGTCTACAAAGTATGTAATTTGACAAGCTTGGACTAAATTTGAACTGATAAATCTGGTTCTAGATTTTTTAAGGGAAACACGTTAAAAAACTTAGGAGTAACCATGTCTATCAACATAGAAAAAAGACAAATGGTACAACTGATGATTTCTTCTTCTTCTAAATCAAAAAAAAAGAAATTTCGTTTGGACACTGTTATACTTGCTCGAACCATTCCAGCATTAACATAGAGAAAAATGAAGCAATTGCCTCAATCACCATGCTATTATTCTATCACGGTCCATATTTTCCAAGAAATATTATCCTTCAAACTGGAAGGACACCCTAAAACTGTAAAATATCCATCTCTCTCAAACTTTCGGCTTATAAGTAGGCGAAGCCTTTAACTGAATTCTAGATAAATGAAATGATCATCTCATGGCCTCACAATGATTATCCTTCTGTACAGGTTCTTGATTCAAACAAGTGCCATTTCACTCTTAAGTCCTTTCACCCGTGTGCTACTGATACTACGTCACCTCTCTAAGTCCTTTGAAGCCCCCATTCAACTATGGCTCATCTGCTGCCCAATCATCAATATCTTTGTAGTTTGTCTTTTGACATTTGAACTAAAATAGTATTTACCCCACTTAATACATATATTTCTTTTTTCAATCCTGGGTTTATAACTTTAAATTTTGTGCCAATATGTCATTGACTTTATTGCAATATATATTGAATTTATTGAATTTACTAAGTGATGGCTATGAAGACAGTTGGCATCTTTAGGTACTCTGTTCTACTTTGTAAGAAAGTACATAAACTTTTTTTTAGATAATGAAAATGATACTAACTCAATCCTTATACTCTACTCGGTTTTCTCTCGACTTCATAGACTTGTTATCATAAATTAAGGAAGATTCTACACATAGACGGAGCTACGTTGGGGCCCATGATGTACTGGGTTCCTCAACATTTAAAAAAATAAATATTTTTATTTTTAATATATATATATAAAAGGGCAAAATTATTTGGAGCCCATTGGTACATAGGGCCCCCCAAAATTTTAAAAAATTAAATATTTGGGCCCTCTTATCTTAAACTTCTGGCTCCGTCACTGATTCTACATATGAGAAAAGATGCTTTGATGCTTTGATGGTCGAGACATAATTCACAGTAGGGGAAGCATAAAATTGTATTTATATTTTATTCAAATACTGATAAATTTTGATTTCGAATTCTTATAGGGTAGGAAGGTTTAATCTCCCATCATCTTGAACCATTAGACCAACAATGATGCCTAACAAATTCAAAGTGTTAAGACTTAGGATGCTCTTGCCCTATTTTTATAGAGTAATGAACTACTATTATATTGAACCTTTTAGAGCTGTAAATCGGCATTTAAAACTATTACGGAGGTAATATTCTCGAAATAAGGGTGTCCAACTAACGTGCATGTTTGTCCAACTAACCTGTCATACTTATGTACCGGAGGAGAAGTACTGATAATAATATTGATTTATGCTTTATAGTCAGTCGGGTCATGATAATTTAGTGATATAATAATTTAAAATTTTGTATATTATATATATTCAGAAGTATATAAAGTCTATATGAAAAATATATATTATAAATAAAATTATGATAAGATTATAATTATGAGATTCATATTACATTTATGTAATATCTCTAAATTGTTCCTAGTTATTCTTCTATTAAAATAGACATTAATAAACAAAAAAGACTAGTACTCGTTTTTTTAGGAAGTAGTCGATCTCATAAACTAAAACATGGAATACTTAAATAATCGTATAAGTACTTGTTAAATAATAAGTTCACTGAATTGACCTTATATAAGAATTTCATTTGGAATACTACTTGTGTGATGATTGTATAAGTGATATTTTGACTTGAGATCTTCAAAATTACCTTATATAGAGATTGCTATATTTTAACAATATTTATTATCCCTTTTGGTTAATGATAGCTTAGTTGGTAGTCCTTAGATATAATATGAATTATATAGAGGTAGTTGAGTGATCAATATAAGATTCTTTACTCAGAAGTAATTAAGGAGATTGTTTCATTATTCTCGATTAATATGGATTTAGAAATTCTTAACCAAGTTGGAATGGTAGTTTGTAAAATAGTTTACAAATGTCATTAATTGAATCAATTACTAACAGTGAAGAACTAACATGAATGAACTCAAATAGAACAGACATTAATTTTATGCTCTTATGTCTAATCAGAGTATTATATGATGAAAGGAATGAATTATATAAAAAGTCATAAATAGAAACGTTAGTCAAAATTACTTTCACATTTCTAAATATTTAGGTGATCATGTTATATTGCTAGTCATCAATCTTGATCTATGGATACATAACTAGATAATTAAAAATAAATTAAAAGAGTTTAATTTATCTAATCTTAAATATGATTTAGGGTTATAATTTATATCCATTACCAATATAGTTAAAAACCTAATGGGTCACACATTAAGAATGAGTTGAAGAAAAAAGATATCTTAATCAATTTGGGTCATACACTAAGAATGAGTTGAAGACAGAAAAGATATTTTAATCAAGTTGGACTTATTGTGAAGTTTGAAAAACTTTATGATTAAGTATGATATATTTAATAAATAAGGATCTATATGAGATATTAGATCTTAATTGAACATAATTGTTATTTAATTAGAATCAATTATAATTTTAATTAAATTTAATTAAAATTAGAATTTAATTTTAATTAATTACTATAATGTCTAAAACTTTTTTTTTAAATAAGTTTAAGCTCTAAGGAAGCTAACACTGCTTACTTAATTCTCTCTGCAACAGTTGCAATGTTCTCTCAATATATTTGGTGGATATCATTAGTAGCCAAAAACTTGCGTGGCTAAGACAGTTGAGATGAGCTAATTTTGAAAACGGTTTAAAAGAAACAATAGGAAAATGATCAAGCTTCGAAGAAATAAGGTGTGAATTATGATTAATGTTTTATTATAATTTATAAGTTAATCATTTTATAGAATTTAAAGTGATCTTGATTTTTGAAAAATCGAATACAAAAAGTTTTATAATTATTACATTATATACGAGATCGATTCCTATCTTGATTTCCCATCAATAATATCGTATCCAACTTTTAATTCTATAATTTATTGATTGTTATTGATTTGATAAAATTAAGGTTTAAAAGTATCAATTAGTTTTAGTTTTTTGGAAATTAATTGATAAATCCCGAAGCCTCCCATGTGTGTTCCTTGTTTCTAAAATTGTTTTACTAAGTGCCTGTTTGGATGAACTTCTATTAGTAGAGCTTCTGTTAGTAGAGCTTATGTCAGTAGAGCTTTTTTTAGAAGAGCCTTTCTAAGAAACTAATTGACCGTTTAGTTGTCAATTAAAAAAATAGCTTTTTAAAAAGAACTTCATACAGTAGACTGTTTGGCAACATAAAAATAAAAAGTACTTTTATTAATTTTAACTATATTTTATTTTGTAATAAAATTATTTATGCATATAAATAATATTTAAAGTATACTAAACAATATACAAAGTACAATATATTATATCTTGTAGGAAATTTTTGATAACCATCTTATAGGAAATTATTTAAAGAGATATCTCATTTTCTTGTAAGAAATAAAATTAATATGAAAAATAAATATTAAAACATATAAAAAAGTTAAATAATATTATAATCTCAAAATAAATATTCAAGTTGAGTAAATAGTTAAATGCATAATAAACTATCCA
>JAOTIZ010067673.1:0-11701 GCA_027123425.1 Erythroxylum panamense
GATAGAAAAGCATACGGAAGAAAGCAGACGATAGAAAAGCAAACGGCAGACGATAGAAAAGCAGACGGAAGAAAGCAGAAGATAGAAAATGAGATGATACAGAAGATAGAAGATAGATTTGGCCTTTAAGGTCTTCAAGAAAGTTGTAGATCTCGAAGTCCTCTTTCCAATAGTCTAAAAACGAAGTCAATCGGACCTCTTTACCAAAAGTTATGGCATTCGTACTGAGACATGTACATTTCAGGTGATGGCATAAACGTGTTGGAGTCTTTTGGCCATAACTTCCTCTCTAGGCCTCCAAATGATCTGATTCTTGAACCATGAGATTCTTAAGACCTTTCTCTACATATCCACCAAAAATTAAAGCTATCTGAATTGTATGGAGAGATATTAAGTGAAAATAGTGAGACGGGTACAGTGAGTGTGTTCTTCAATCATATAAACTGGTGTTATCTCACTGAACATACTTCAGTACTTTTGATGTTTTCTGGATCAGTAGAGGTTTAAATGAGATGATTTTTGGCTTGTGGTAATCTAGAGACATGGAGCTACAAATGGTAGGAAGAAATCGGAATTTAATTCAGTCTCTAAGATGTTTAAATTTCAGATGGAAGTGGCGCACAGTAGACTGTTATGGACAAGACCAGTACAAAAATATTTGAGGTATGTCCTTAAATCACTAAGCCTGAATGAATGATTTTGGAGGCTTTAGAAGCTTAAGAATATGAGGAATAAATGTATCGTAGTAACCGATATGAACTTCCAATTGGAATTTTCCCAATTGTTTTGATCTCTAAGTTGGGTGATGAGTCCCCCATGTCTTTCGATTCTGAATGTTGGACTTCGGAAACGGGGTCCAACAACATCCCTACTATTTGATTTAGGTTCTCTCTCTCTCATAAACCAACTTTGTGGATGATGTGAGTTTATTTAATTGTTGATTGTTAATGTTTTTTATATATGTTTTTGGTAATTTTAGTTCTTGGTTTGGTAGTTTAGTTTAGTTTTTGGGCAATTTTGATGTTTTGATAAGTGTGAAGGGATAGGGGGAGCAAGATAAGAAAAGTTGGTGAAAGAAACGAGGAAAGAGGTGTCTGGTGTGTGTGCAACAAAGAAAGGTGCGAGCGCAACCAAAGCTGTGGATTTAAGGAAGAACAAGGTGTGGTCGCGGGAGTGTCTGGTGCGATCGCACTCGGGACGTTTGGCTAGGAGCTAGGCTATTTTCTCATTGGTACGATCACACTTTGTAACTGTTGGAGTTATGTAAATATAGTGCCCAAGAAAGCAAGTGTATTTACATATACCTTAATCTTCTTCAATTATAGTTTTGTAATGGAAATATTTATTATTAATAAAATAAAAAGAGTTTGGTTTTAATGAGCATTATATATCTAGTCATAAGGTACCAAGATTCTTTTGTAAGTAACATACATATACATAGAGATGTATGGAAAACATGTATATTATTATAATCTAAATTAATGGATTCACAATTGAATAATCAAGTTGGTCGCTTAATTATGGTTTAGACTGTAGTGTTGCAATTTATCTCCATGTAAGTAAAGGAGTTTACTTCAAGGGAATGATGAGTTTCATAGAATGATAATCGTTGACTATCTATAATGGCACTATTAAATGAATTTGAAATTAAGTATGTTTTCAAGAATAAAGTGGGCCATTACTTTAATCTTAAAATATACAACTTAAGCATTCGCTTATTATGAACTACAATCTTGATGAGTGGTGAACTCTTATATGTTTCATTATAATTTCTGATATGATCGGAATGGATTTTTACAGAGTATTAATCCAGTGTTTGCATGTTGGAATTATCAATTGAAACATGTATCAGGGAGCATTCATTCAAATAAAGAGTTTATAGTGCTATCATCGCTTCAAGATGTTTTAAGGAGATTCGGTGATTAAACTGGCGCCAATAGTTTGATGGACTAGCTACCCATCAAGTGTTAACACCAAGATGAGATCTTGTGTGTTAATCACTATACAAAGTAAAACAGGAGATCTAGAAGGAAAAATCGACATAAGGGCAAAATGGTAATTTTAACCTTTGTTGTGTGGATGGCTATAATAAGGTTCTAAATAAGGTTTGCAATTGGACATAAAATATGTATTCTTATAATATTTAATAATTCAAGAGTTCAACTAATTGTCTTTAATGGAATGACATTTTGTTAATAAGCTAGAATTAATTCTGATGAGATTAAGTAAATTCTAGGCTTATTGGAGCTTGAATGATCAAAGTCTAATAAGATTTTCCACTTGGCTTCAAGGAAGGTTATCAAGCCAAGTAAGAGATATAAATGGAGATTTTAGAAGCCCATAATTGAATGTTGGGCTCGCTCTAATTAATGGTTAATTAAAAGCCCAGATGTTCATTTAGAAATGGGCTAGACTTTGGTTTAATATAATTGATTAGATTAATTATATTAAAACATATTTTTTAAGAAATGAAGGATCAATTTCGGTTTTGTTAGGGTGGAATGTGCAGCTGCACATTTGACATTAAAATGCTAAATAAAGAAGGTTTTTATTATGGTTTATCATCATCAAATGGAGCTATGAACTTACCATTAAATGGTTTAATGGTTATCTTTTAATGTTTAGCATGTAACCTATTAGCATTGATTGGATTAAAGAAGAAAGATGGAAATTGGATGGACCATCTTCCTTCTTACATATCCAAAACCGAAATGCACATGATAATATTAGGTTAATAGACTTTTCATATAGTCATCTTAAAGACAAATGAGAAGAGTCTCATTTGATGACTTCTTTATGATTGATTAAATGAGGAAATGATGCATTGGATGGAAGACTATTCTTTCCTTTGTTGTTAACCCAAAGTGTGAGAGTGTAAGAAGTGTTCTTACAATTTTTTATCACTCTCTCTCCTACATTGCATGAAAAAAATTGAAAATTGCATGAGAAGTGTCTCATTGTTTTCTTCTTTCTTCTAAAACAATACTCTTCCAAAGTGTTCATTCTCCTTTCCCACCAGAGGATTTTGTTAACCAAGTTATCCTAGGAGAACAAAAGGTAAATTAAATTAGTTAAGGACACATCAACAAGGAGAAGATAGATTGATAAAGTAAAAGATTCAAAAGCAAAGGTTTTGGATACAAGAAGAAGGAGAGGATAGTGCAGCGAGAAATTAAAGCTGTAGCAAAGGAGTCGGTAATACTCTTCATCTTGTTTATGTTTATTATTATGCTTATACCATATCATGTATGGATTGACATGATGATTTGGATATGTTGCTTCCACTGCAAATATGATTTCTAAAAAGTTTTGAAATCTACCGATTCTCCAAATATACCATGTTTTCATTTTCCGATCCAACAACTCATCGGTGAAAAAATCCATGATCCTAGGAGTCATAGCAAGATGGATAAACGTTGGATGTCTCATCAGAAATGGTCCACTAAATATGTAGAAAGAGGTAAGAGTTTCATGCAATTTATATAAGATCAAATGGGTAATGAATTTTCTATTCGTTGTCCTTCTATCGATTGCTTAAATTTCAAGTTTCAAAGTCAAGATATGGTATATAACCACTTTTCAATATGAGGCATAGATAAATTCTATACTTCATAACTTTATCATAGCGAACGTAAGCAAGCAAGTTATAGTAGAAGTGTTGGTACAAGTTATGATGATAGTTACAATAATGACGTAAAGGATTGTGATGTTGATGGTGATGATGGGATTAACGAGATGTTAGACGATTACGAGAATTATATGGAGACTATGAATGAAACAGTTATACCTAACATAATTGGTAGTATTATAGAAGATAATTTTGGGAAGTTATTGAAAATTGCTTAAGAAGAATTATATCTAGGGTGATTTAATTTCTCACAACTATCTTTTGTTATGAAGTTATTGCATTTAAAGGTCTATAATAAATGGATCAAAAAGAGATAGGTTAATTGACTTACTCATTGATGCATTGCCTATTAGACACAAATTGCCCAAATCTTACTATGATGCAAAGAAATTGTTAAGGGACCTTAGATTAGGATATATATCAATACATGCATGTAAGTATGATTGTGCTCAATTTTGGAAGGAAAGTAAAGATCTTGAGGAGTGTCCCATTTGTGGTACATCAAGGTGGCAAGTGGATGATGGGAGAGGGAAGAAGATACTGAATAAAATCTTGCAATACTTTCCTATTAAACCACAACTACAAAGGCTTTTTATGTCAACAAAAACAACCATAGATAATAAGGTGGCATAAAGAGAAACGGATTGATGATAACATTATACGTCATCCAATAGAATTAATGGCATAGAAAGAATTCGATAGAAAGTTTCCATGGTTTGCACAAGATTTTCGTAATGTTTGACTTGAATTGGCCTTAGATGGATTTAATCCTTTCAATAATATGAGTACTTAATACAACATGTTGCTGGTAATTCTAGTGCCATAGAATTTACCTCCATAGAAGTGTAAGAAGGAGCCTTTTATATTATTGTCTTTGCTTATTCTAGGACCTACTACTCTTGGTAAGGATATCGATGAATACATGCAACCATTAATATATGACATAAATGATCTATAAGAAGTTGGATTACAAACTTTTGATGATGTTTAAGGTGAAAAATTTATAATGTATGTCGTTGTTTTGTGGACTATAAATGATTTCCTAGTTTATGGGAATTTTTCTGGGTGGAGCATTAAAGGGTATACGATAAATGATTTCTCAGTTTACGAGAATTTTTCTAGGTGGAGCACTAAAGGGTATATGGCTTGTCCTGTATGTAACCATCAAACTTATTCAATGAGGCTACGAAGTAAAATATGTTACACTGGTCATCATCGTTACTTGTGACATGGGCATTGATGGCAAAGATGCAAATTTTTTAATGGCAAAGTAGATTGGGTGAAGCTCCTTCGCAGGTTTTTGGTGATGATGTTATTTACCAGCTATCACATTTGGGTGACATTACACCTGGTAAACACCTAAGTAATAGAAAGTGAAAGAGAAATGATGTTGACCTTAATTGGATTAAAAAAGCATATTTTTCAGTTTACCATAGTGGAAGGAATTAATATTAAGGCATAATCTTGATGTGATACATATTAAGAAAAATATTTGTAAGAATATTTTAGGAATTGTGGTGGTAATTAATAGGAAATCAAAAGAAACAATTAAGACTAGACTTGAATTGGAAGACATGAATATAAGAAAAGACTTGCATTTGAAAAGAAGAGATGGTGGGTCATATTGTTGAGTGCTAAGTCTTAATCTAATTAAAACCCTCAAATATTGTAAGCGCACAAGTTGTGAGTATAATATAAGAGGTGTCAATCCTACGAGCAGGGTGAACTAATCTAATTCCTAAGTTATCTAAGGCTTAAAAATTAATGAAATGAAAATAAAAAGTTAATAGAAAAGTAAACATGAGAATATAATTGTGGGAAAATTAACTTGTAAAAAATAACGCAAAATTTAAGTTAAGCAACATAAAAGTCACAATTGAAAATCAACCAAGAGAATTAACCTATTATGAAGGAAGGGATTTATCCTATCATCAATGCTAATCTAGTCACTTATGTATTAATATGGTGTCAGTTCTAGACTATCAAGGGGTAGATTACTCTCTCTCTCGTTATAATCACTAAACTCTAATTGATAATCACTAATTAGGTCTAGTAACTGAATCTCTCAATTAACTATCAACCCACAACCTAATTAGTTGTTAAATGTTCTAATGAACAACTGGTTCCTTACACTAGATCTCTCTCCATACAAATTAATGATTTTATTAATCATGTGGTCTATTGAGTCATTTAACTCTCATTAATCCAATCTGATCATTTTTATTTGGTTCACTCACTTAGTTTATTATCGAACATGCAAGCACCGCAATTAATCATAACTCTTAATTAATCAACAAAAAAAGATAACTAGATTAACATTGAATCAATTCAAAATCCCTAAAGAAAAGTTAGAACATCGTCGACAATCTAAAACCCATAATCATCATTCTCATATTCATCTTCACATTCAAAGTAAAAGAATACAAAGACGAAAAGAAAGGATCACTTGGAAGGGATCAGACGACTTGGGAAAGGTGCAACTGCGAAGATCTGCTTCCTCTGTCCTCCTTTTCCTATTCTTTCTTCTTCCTCCTCTATCTTGGAGTCTTCCAAATATGGCAAAAAGTAAAGCTCCTTTAGAGTTACATCATTATGCCTTATATAGTCTTTGCCATTTAGGGTAACCCTAGAGTTTTTAGGGTCCAAAAAGTCGCTAAAAAACTTAAAACTTGAAGGTTGTCCCCACTATCTGTCGCGTAGGCCACAGTAGTGACACATTGTTTCGTCTTCTGTCAAGATTTTGGCATAACATGCCACGATTGTGGCTGATCCGGCTTCAGGCTTTCTCCGAATCATCTTCGTTCTTTAATATTTTCCTTGAAACATTAGCAAACACATAAAATTAAAGCTCAATAGGGTGATCTAACCCACAAAATAATCAAAATATAAATATTTAACTAAATAACAAAATCCTAACCTAAACATGCACTAAACATTAAATTTAACTACTAAACACGTCTTAAACTATCCACTAAACAATTTGAGGTCGTTTAACTAAAGTTACTTTGCTATTATTTTTTATGAAAATGAGAAGCTTAAGCAATAAGGTAGGTTAAAAAAAGTGTTGGTTAATTTTAAATAATAACTATTTTGCTAGCCTTCGAGTTATGAATTGAGCTAATAGCCAGTTGAGAACATAATATAGCCGAGTAACCAGATCAACACGCATCACAAATGTGTGCCTTCACGTCAAAAGGCTATAAGGATGTTCCACCAAAGCAGCTTAATAAAAACATAACTTAGTTGAGTAACTAGATCGACATTCATCATCGATGTTTGCCACTGTGTAAAAGACTAGGTCCATGTCTACAAAAGCAAGTAAATAAAAAATGTGTTTCAAATAAAAACCTACCAATCATGTAAATAACTTGACTTTTCATGAAAATATACTTAGGAGTCGTTACAGAGTTTTAATAACCAAAGAATCATTAATGTTTGTGTACAATTGAAAATGGTGAATAACTTAGCGTTTGGGTTTTGATTAATATGTATGTTTAGTCCAGAGCTCCTAAACGCATATTTTGCATGTTAATGATTTGGAACAATTTAAATGATTGTGCTTAAAGTTAAATTTATTTCATGAAGTTGAAGCCAATGTCTCATTACTACATTGTATGTGCTTTATGATTTTTATGTGTTTGTTGTTTTGTTTGCATGAGTACAAGCAAATGTTTAAGTAAGGGGTGTTGATAAGTGTAAATTGCATCGTGTTTTAGGGAATAGTTTGATATGTGTTTAGCTGTTAATTCAATTGTTTACTATGTGTTTAGGTTAGAATTGTGTTAGTTTGTTCATTATTTATGTTTTAAGTGTTTTATAGGTTAGTATAAGCTTTTAAGCTTAAATATTATGTTTTTGAAATACCTTGATGTGTTTGCTAGTGTTTTAGGCTTAATATCAAAGAACGAAGGAGTTTTGGAAGATATTCGGGCTTAAACAATGGCACGATCATGAATGAAGACTCAACGGGCCACGGTCATGGCCTGCGTCTGCCTGATGCATAGCCATTCCCAAACTTCATGTTTCAAGAGATTTTTTGGACTTTTCAGACCCCGAAAAAGCCCTAGTTCAACCCTAAGCACAAAAGAACATAAATAGAACAAGAAGAAAAGAAAGACAGAGCTTTACATTGATCCACTCTTGAAAATCCTAAAGGGAGAGAAAAAGAAGAGAGAGTGAGAAGAAGAAGAGGAAGAAGGAAGAAGAAGAAGTGGATCCTTACGTTGCTGCTCCCCAGAGCAGGTGTTATCCCGACATCGCTGCCTTCTCAATTTATCCAACCTAAGTTCCATTTTCTCTTCATTTCCTTTTTCATTTAAATGTATAAAGTTGAGATTGATTGTATGGAAATGGATTTTAGGTTGTTGATAATGTTCTAAACTCTCCTTTGGGATTTTACTTTAAGTTAATATTGATTTAGTTATTTTTGGAGTTTATTGGTTTGGATGTTGTGATCGATTAATGTAATTGCATGTTTTGGTAACAAACTAAGAGGGTGAGCTAGATAAAAATGATTGTATCGGAGAGAGATCCCATGCGAGACTCGGTTGTTTATTAGAGAGCTTTAGAACTAATTAGAATTCTGGGTAATTTGTGAATTGAAAGATTGCAAGTTCATAATTTGATTAGGGTTTACAATTCAAGGTTTAATGGTTACAACTTGAGAGAGAGTAATCAACCCTATGATCGTCTAAAACTGACACTCCATAAACATATAAATATAAACACTACACATAAATTCGATTATGATCTGTTTGTTAAAATTTTCACTTTATAATTCTTGAATCAATTTCTCATATTTACTTTCCATGTTCACTTGTGCAGTTTTTATTTCTTTTTATTCTTTTCTATGAGCCTTAGACGACTTAGGATTAGGCTAGTACCCTCTTCGTGGGATTGACACCTCTTATACTACAGTCGTGACTTATGCACTTGCTGCATTTGAGGGTTTTATGTATTATAAAACTTTCTTAACATTTTCCTAGTCCTGTTGAAGTAGATTATAAAGAACATGGAATGGCAATCAACGTTCATAGTGAAAAGGAGCTCTCAGAAGAAGAAGAAGTAGAAGAGAAAGAGAGTGTTGCAGATCAATTAATGGAACTCCTTGTCAAATTGAAAGCTGACCAACACGAATTCGAGAGTCAAGAAAAGACAGGATTTGGCTTCATGAATGGAGAGACATTCCAAGAAGAGCTTCTAAATAAGAATACGAAGAAGTCTCCATCTAAGAAGGGAAAGTAGTGGAGTGGCCAAAGGTAATTGAAGAAGATAAGCCAAAAACCTCTGTCTAAAAAGAAGAAGAAGAGTAGACAGAGATGATCGAGGAAAAACTAGTAGAGGAATCAAGTAAGGAAGCTACTGATGAGGTATTGGTAGTGACCTTAAATACAGAAGGTTCCTTAAAGACAAACTATTCTAGTTAGCCGACGATTCAGGGAGTTTTGTTATTCCTTATTTTATTAATAGTTTGTCATTTAAAAAGGCATTAATGCATTTGATTAGGTTGATTAATTTTATAAATTATATCCTGATGATTATCTTGCAATAGGTGGCTTAGTTACAAGCTAGAAAATCCCTATGTGGACAAACGAGTGGAAGCAAGCCACTTATTATAGACCTAGGATGAGGGTAAACTTGCAGGGTACATCGAGCTAACAATGTTAAAGAAGCACTACATGGGAAGTAACTCATGAATTAGTTTAGGTTTATTTTAAATTTTATGTTATTTCATTCTTATTACCATGTTACACTAAAATTTATTTAATTTTTGATGTGTTTTATGATAGAAAAATTAAGCATCTTAAAAAAATTGTGCATAATTATGTTTTAAGGGTTGTATGTCATATGTTATAATGCTAACGTGCAAAAAATTTTATGCTTGAGGGTTAAATTTTAAAGTTGCACAATCTTTGTACACACAAATATTATTCTACACATTCTGATGCACGGTCATACATCAAAACATGCAAAATTGCAAAATTTGTAATTAATTGATGTGCACAGTTTGATGCATGGTCATGTACTCTTGTAATACACAATAAAAAACCCCTAATTTCTTATATCTCTCATTCTTCCTTCTCTCTACCTTGTTGCCTATCATTCTCTATATCTTTGACCTATTTTTGCAATTTTCATCCATATTAACGTAAGTTTTCTTGTTGCTTTAACTTGTTTATGTATGATTCATTGAATGTTTTGCATTATCCATAGATTTTTCAATAAAAATGATAGATTCAAGATTCAGGATTTTGGAGAATTTGTGTTATTTTATGCTTCATTATTGTCTAATAGTTGGATTTAATCTTTACCCGGTTGATTTTGTCTTTAGGTTTGATTAATTACATATGAATTGGGTTTAAATTTGACTTTAATTGTGGAACTTTGCGCTTTTAGCTCATTACGTGTTTAATTGGGATGTCTTTGTGTTTAATTAGATTAATTAGTCAGTCTCAATGCTAATTAAGATTGGGCTTATGTCTAAATTATATGGCTTCGTATTTAATTGCATCAATTTGGTGTGACTGTGACTTTAGGGTTTCTAATTCCAATGTTAGAATTAAAATTGTAATTTAACGATCAAGTTAGTTTAGCTTGTTAAGTGCACAATTTCTAATTTTAAAATTTAAATTAATTATTTTAATTGATGTTCTAGTTAAAATTTTCTAATTGGATATTTATTCAGGTGTGTTACTTTGTTAATTTTTCATAGTTGTTTAATTTTTTTGTGTTTAGCCTATTTTTTGCAATTAATAATTATTAAGCATGATCGAAATTAAGTGTGGGGGAAAAACATACTTTAAGGATTAACATCTCAGTTTCCTCATACTTATTTAAAATCTTCAGGAAAAAATGACACAATTGCAATGAGAAAAAGAGACTCCAAGAAACATCGAGGCGAGTCTTGTACACTAGCCCAACCTGTAGAGAGGCCACAGCTGCTTTTATTCAATGTCGAGGTTCAAGAAGAGCAATATCCAATTGGTACATCAACTAAGAGGCCTTGGAGCAGGTTAGGTTAGCCTAACAAGTAAGAGAGCTAGTGAAGGTAAGAGCATAGTCCTAATTCTTTGAAATTGTGAAGAAGGGATGTTACGATGGGGATTGCCATAATATAATCTAATTCTGGATAATAGGGGGGAGGCGTAAGATGAGTATTACTCAGTTTTCCATCACCATAGGATGGTTTTGTGGAGACACCAGAGTATCGAGAATTATAGTTGGACTTATTATGCGAGTTGTCTCCACATCACTTCTGAAGTAGGCTAAACATGGAAGATGATTACAATCTATGCATGCCCAAGGCCATGACTTTTCACAGTCCAGCACTCACATACATCCACAGTATTCTGAGTCACATTTAAAGTGGCCGAAGGGATAGATGGGGAGTTGTTCGAAACATAGATGTTTTCTATCTCTAGAGTATGAGTGAGCAGGTACCTATACATCTGAGATATGCACTTATCCAAGTTATCCGTTGCCAGAGTGGGGACAAAATGGTTGGCACGAGATGTTTTGGACCCCATATGACAAGGCTAGCATGACGGATGAGAATTTGTGATCGGTTACCATCGATGTGAGAGATGACAACCATTAAAGCACTCAACTTGACAATAATGCATCACATGCACAAGGTTCATCAACATCGGGGACCTATGGGAGTAGTGTATAGAGTTGTTGGGGAGCTTGATGGGCCATTAGGATCGGGAGGACTTCAAAAGGAACAACCACAGCTAGAGTACTCACCATCTATTTTCTTCCAAAACAACTGACTATAGCTTAGCTGGAGAGACAGCAAGTGGAACTTGTGGAGTAGATGAGCATACTCGAGACTTCAACAGAACAAATAATAGAGCTGATGGAATTAATAGCAAGCCATCTGGGCATTGCTTTTCAGACTCCAACATCTCGCGAGGGCACCTCATCTACAGCTTCTCCATTTATCTATAATCATTATCAGAATCACCCATCTTCATCGGATCAGCTGTTAGATCCTGAATTTTATTTATGATGTCATTAAGTGTGAATTTTGATAATTTATTGTTTTGGGCTTAGCGTTGATTTATTGGAATA
>JAOTIZ010067805.1:0-11689 GCA_027123425.1 Erythroxylum panamense
TAATTTGGATTAAACTAGAGATATATGGCTACATTTTGTATGAAGACATTGAATTTAAATTCTGTGTCTAAGAGTCTCAAAAATTGTCATGAAGTGAAGAATTGGGTGCAGTGTTGGTGTATGAATGAAAATTTTGTCTTCAGCTTTTAGGGACAAATTCGGGATTGATATAGATATATTTTGGTAAAATTTCCTTCTGGAAAGTTGTATATCTTTCTTTTATCTTTCCAATGGTATAAAGTTTGTAAATTTTAGATATCGGAGTCAAAAGTTATGATCCTTATAATTGGAGACGTTCTGGGCAGAAAAGCAGACGATAGAAAGTGAAAGGAAGAAAAGCAGACGATAGAATTGGGAGAAAATATGGACTTGATATAGATATATTTTGGCAAAGTTGCCTTCTGGAAATTTGTAGATATTTCTTTTATCTTTCTAACGGTATAAATTTTGTAAATTTTGGATATCGGAGTCAAAAGTTATGATCCTTATAAGTGGAGACGTTCTGGGTAGAAAAGCAGACGATAGAAAGTGAAAGTAAGAAAAGCAGACGACCGGAGTCAAAAGTTATGATCCTTATAAGTGGAGACGTTCTAGGCAGAAAAGCAGACGAAAGAAAGTGAAAGGGAGAAAAGTAGACGATAGAATTAGGAGACAATCTGGACTTGATCTAGATATATTTTGGCAAAATTTCCTTATGGAACATTGTAGATCTTTCTCTTATCTTTCCAACGGTATAAAGTGTGGAAATTTTGGATATCGAAGTCAAACGTTATGATCCTTATAAGTGGAGACGTTCTGGGCAGAAAAGCAGACGATAGAAAGTGAAAGAAAGAAAAGAAGACGATAGAATCGGGAGAAAATATGGACTTGATCTAGATATATTTTGGAAAAGTTGTATTCTGGAAAATTGTATATCTTTCTTTTATCTTTCCAATGGTATAAAGTTTGCAAATTTTGGATATCGAAGTCAAAAGTAATGATCCTTATAAGTGGAGACGTTCTGGGTAGAAAACCAGACGATAGAAAGTGAAAGGAAGAAAAACAGACGATAGAATAGGGAGAAAATATGGCCGTGATCAACATAGATTTTGGTAAAGTTGCCTTCTAGAACGTTGTAGATCTTTCTATTATCTTTCTAACGGTATAAATTGTACAAATTTTGGATATCGGAGTCAAAAGTTATGATCCTTATAAGTGGAGACGTTTTGTGCAGAAAAGCAGACGATAGAAAGTGAAAGGAAGAAAAGCAGACGATAGAATCAAGAGAACTTTTGGACTTGATATATACAGATTTTGGCAAAGTTTCCTTCTGAAAAGTTGTAGATCTTTATTTTATCTTTCCAACGGTATAAAATTTGAAAATTTTGGATATCAGAGTCAAAAGTTATGATCCTTATAAGTGAAGACGTTCTGGGCATAAAAGCAGACGATAGAAAGTGAAAGGAAGAAAAGCAGACGATAGAATCGAGAGAAAATATGGCCGTGATCCTATATATTTTGGCAAAGTTGCCTTCTGGAATGTTTTATATATTTCTTTTATCTTTCCAACGGTATAAAGGTTGCAAATTTTGGATATCGGAGTCAAAAGTTATTATGCTTATAAGTGGAGACGTTCTGGGCAGAAAGGCAGACGATAGAAAGTGAAAGGAAAAAAAGCAGACAATAGAATCGGGAAAAACTATGGCCATGATCCAGATAGATTTTGGCAACGTTGAATTCTGGAAAGTTGTAGATCTTTCTCTTATCTTTCCAATAGTATAAACTGTGGAAATTTTGGATGTCAGAGTCAAACGTTATGATCCATATAAATGGAGACATTCTCTGAAAAAAAAGCAGACGATAGAAAGTGAAAGGAAGAAAAGCAGATGATAGAATCGGGAGAACGTTTGGACTTGATATAGAAAGATTTTGGCAAATGTTCCTTCTAGAAGGTTATATATCATTCTTTTATCTTTCCAACGGTATAAAGTTTGCAAATATTGGATATCGGAGTCAAAAGTTATGATCTTTATAAATGAAGACGTTCTGGGTAGAAAAGCAGACGATAGAAAGTGAAAGGAAGAAAAGCAGATTATAGAATCAGGAGAAAATATGGACTTGATATAGATAGATTTTGGCAAAGTTTCATTCTTTAAAGTTTTATATCTTTCTTTTGTCTTTCCAACGGTATAAAGTTTGCAAATTTTTGGATATCGGAGTCAAAAGTTATGATCCTTATAAGTAAAGATGTTCTGGGCAGAAAAGCAGACGATAGAAAGTGAAAGGAAGAAAAGCAGACGATAGAATTGGAGAACATATGGACTAGATATAGATATATTTTGGCAAAGTTGCCTTCTGTAAATCTGTAGATCTTTCTTTTATCTTTCCAACGGTATAAAGTTTGTAAATTTTAGATATCTGAGTCAAAAGTTATGATCCTTATAAGTGGAGACATTCTGGGCAAAAAAGCAGACGATAGAAAGTGAAACAAAGTAAAACAGAAGATAGAATGGCAAAGTTACCTTCTGGAAAGTTGTAGATATTTTTCTGATCTTTCCAACGGTATAAACTGTGGAAATTTTGGATATCGGAGTCAAAAGTTATGATCCTTATAAGTGGAGTCATTCTGGGCAGAAAAGCAGACGATAGAAAGTGAAAGGAAGAAAAGCAGACGATAGAATCGGGAGAACTTTTGGACTTGAGATAGAAATATTTTGGCAAAATTGCCTTATGGAAAGTTGTGGATCATTCTTTTATCTTTTCAACGGTATAAAGTTTGCAAATTTTTTATTACGAAGTCAAAAGTTATGATCCTTATAATTGGAGACGTTCTGGGCAGAAAAGCAGACGATAAAAAGTGAAAGTAAGAAAAGCAGACGATAGAATCGGGAGAACTTTTGGACTTGAGATGGAAAGATTTTGGCAAAGTTTCCTTCTGAAACATTGTAGATCTTTATTTTATCTTTCCAATGGTATAAAATTTGAAAATGTTAGATATCGGAGCCAAAAGTTATGATCCTTATAAGTGGAGACGTTCTGGGCAGAAAAGCAGAAGATAGAAAGTGAAAAGAAGAAAAGCAGATGATAGAAACAGGAGCAAATATGGACTTTCTATAGATATATTTTGGCAACGTTTCCTTCTGGAATGTTGTAGATCTTTCGTTTATCTTTTTAACGGTATAAAGTTTACAAATTTTTGATATCGGAGTCAAAGTTATGATCCTTATAAGTGGAGACGTTCTGGGCAGAAAAGCAGACGATAAAAAGTGAAAGGAAGAAAAGAAGACGATAGAATCGGGAGAAAATATGGACTTGATATAGATAGATTTTGGTAAAGTTGCCTTCTAGAACATTGTATATATTTCTTTTACCCTTCCAACGGGATAAATTTTGTAAATTTTGAATATCGGAGTCAATAGTTATGATCCTTATAAGTGAAGACGTTCTTGGTAGAAAAGCAGACGATAGAAAGTGAAAGGAAGAAAAGCAGACGATAGAATCGGGAGAAAATATGGTCGTGATCCAGATTTATTTTGGTAAGGTTGCCTTCTGGAATGTTGTAGATCTTTCTCTTATCTTTCTAACGGTATAAACTATGGAAATTTTGGATATTAGAGTTAGAAGTTATGATCCTTATAAGTGGAGACGTTCTGGGCAGAAAAGCAGACGATAGAAAGTGAAAGGAAGAAAAGCAGACGATAGAATCGAGAGACAATATGGCCTTGATCCAGATAGATTTTTGCAACGTTTCATTCTGGAAATTTGTAGATATTTCTCTTATCTTTCCAACGGTATAAATTGTGGAAATTGTGGATATCGGAGTCAAAAGTTATGATCTTTATAAGTAGAGACGTTCAGGGCAGAAAAGCAGACGATAGAAAGTGAAAAGAAGAAAAGCAGATGATAGATTCGGGAGAAAATATGGACTTTATCTAGATCGATTTTGGCAATGTTGCCTTCTGGAAAGTTGTATATCTTTCTTTTATCTTTCCAAAGGTATAAAGTTTACAAATTTTGGATATTAGGGTCAAAAGTTTTGATCCTTATAATTGAAGACGTTCTGGCATAAAAGCAGACGATTGAAAGTGAAAGGAAGAAAAGATGACGATAAAATCGGGAGAAAATCCGGACTTTATTTTGATAAATTTTGGCAAAGTTCCCTTCTGTAAAGTTGTATATATTTCTTTTATCTTTCCAACGGTATAAACTTTTAAAATTTTGGATATCATAGTCAAATGTTATGATCCTTATAAGTGGAGACTTTCTGGGCAGAAAAGCAGACCATAGAAAGTGAAAGGAAGAAAAGCAGACCATAGAATTGGGAGAAAATATGGCCATGATCCAGATAGATTTTGGTAGAGTTGCCTTCTGGAAAATTATATCTCTTTCTCTTATCTTTCTAACGGTATAAACAATGCAAATTTTGGATATCAGAGTCAAAAGTTATGATCGTTATAATTGGAGACGTTCTAGGTCGAAAAGCAGACGATAGAAAGTGAAAGCAAGAAAAGCAGACGATAGAATCGGGAGAACCTTTGGACTTTACATAAAAATATTTTGGCAAAGTTGCCTCCTGGAAAGTTGTATATCTTTCTGTTATCTTTCCAATGGTATAAAGTTTTCAAATTTTGGATATTAGAGTCAAAAGTTATGATCCTTATAAGTGGCGACGTTCTTGGAAAAAAAGCAGACGATAGAAAGTGAAAGGAAGAAAAGAAGACGATATAATCGGGAGAAACTCTGGACTTGATATAGATAGATTTTAGCAAAGTTTCCTTCTTTAAAGTGTTAGATATTTCTTTTATCCTTCCAACGGTATAAAGTTTGCAAATTTTGGATATCGGAGTCAAAAGTTATGATCCTTATAACTGGAGATGTTCTGGGCAGAAAAGCAGATGATAGAAAGTGAAAGGAAGAAAAGCAGATGATATAATCAGAAGTAAATATGGACATGCTCTGCATAGATTATGGCAAAGTTGTCTTCTGTAAAGTTGTAGATATTTCTTTTATCTTTTTAACGGTATAAATTTTGCAAATTTTGGATATCAGAGTCAAAAGTTATGATCCTTATAATTGGAGACGTTCTGGGCAGAAAAGCAGATGATAGAACGTGAAATGAAGAAAAGCAGACGATATAATCGGGAGAAAATATGGACTTGATCTAGATATATTTTGTCATAGTTGCATCTAAAAAGTTGTATATATTTCTTTTATCTTTCCAACGGTATAAAGTTTGTAAATGTTGGATATCGAAGTCAAAAGTTATGATCCTTATAAGTGGAGACGTTCTGGGCAGAAAAGCAGACCATAGAAAGTGAAAGGAAGAAAAGCAGACGATATAATCGGGAGAAAATATGGACTTGGTCTACATAGATTTTTGCAAAGTTTCCTGTAGTAAAGTTGTAGATATTTCTTTTATCTTTCCAACGGTATAAAGGTTACAAATTTTGGATATCAGAGTCAAAAGTTATGATCCTTATAAGTGGACACGTTATAAGTAGAGACGTTCTGGACAGAAAAGCAGACGATGGAAAGTGAAAAGAAGAAAAGCAGACGATAGAATTTGGAGAACTTTTGGACTTGATATAGATAGATTTTAGCAAAGTTTCCTTCTAGAAAGTTGTATATATTTCTTTTATCTTTCCAAAGGTATAAAGTTTTTAAATTTTGGATGTTCGAGTCAATAGTTATGATACTTATAAGTGAAGACATTCTGGGCAGAAAAGCAGACGATAGAAAGTGAATAGAAGAAAAGTAGACGATAGAATCGGGAGAAAATCTAGACTTCATATAGATAGATTTTAACAAAGTTTCCTTCTTAACAATTGTAGATCTTTCTTTTATATTTCCAACGGTATAAATTTTGTAAATTTTGGAAATCGGAGTCAAAAGTTATGATCCTTATAAGTAGAGATGTTCTGGGCAGAAAAGCAGATGATAAAAAGTGAAAGGAAGAAAAGCAGACGATAGAATTGGGAGAAAATATGGACTTGATGTAGATATATTTTGGTAAAGTTACCTTCTGTAAAGCTGTAGATCTTTCTTTTATCTTTCCAATGGTATAAAGTTTGTAAATTGTGGATATCGGAGTCAAAAGTTATGATTCTTATAAGTAGAGACGTTCTGGGCATAAAAGCAGACGATAGAAAGTGAAATGAAGAAAAGCAGATGATAGAATTGGGAGAAAATATTGCCGTGATCCAGATAGATTCTGGCAAAGTTTCCTTCTGGAACATTTTAGATCTTTCTCTTATCTTTCCAACGGTATAAAGTTTGCAAATTTTGGATATCTTAGTCAAAAGTTATGATCCTTATAAGTAGAGACGTTCTGAGCAGAAAAACAGACGATAGAAAGTGAAAGGAAGAAAAGCAGATGATAGAATCGAGAGAAAATATGGCCTTAATCCAGATAGATTTTTGCAACATTTCATCCTGGAAATTTGTAGATCTTTCTCTTATCTTTCCAATGGTATAAATTGTGGAAATTTTTGATATCGGATTCAAAAGTTATGATCTTTATAAGTGGAGACGTTCAGGGCAGAAAAGTAGACGATAGAAAGTGAAAAGAAGAAAAGCAGATGATAGAATCGGGAGAAAATATGGACTTTATCGAAATAGATTTTGGCAAAGTTTCCTTCTGTAAAGTTGTAGATATTTCTCTTATATTTCCAACGGTATAAAGTTTACAAATTTTGGATATCAGGGTCAAATGTTATGATCCTTATAAGTGGAGAGATGCTGGCATAAAAGCAGATGATAGAAAGTGAAAGGAAGAAAAGCAGACGATAGAATCGTGAGAAAAGATGGCCATGATCAAGATAGATTTTGGCAAATTTGCCTTCTGGAAAATTGTATCTCTTTCTCTTATCTTTCCAATGGTATAAACGGTGCAAATTTTGGATATCAGAGTCAAAATTTATGATCCTTATAAATGGAGACGTTCTGGGCAGAAAAGCAGACGATAGAAAGTGAAAGGAAGAAAAGCAGATGATAGAATCGGGATAACTTTTGGACTTTACATAAAACGATTTTGGCAAAGTTGCCTTCTGGAAAGTTGTGGATCTTTCATTTATCTTTCTAATGGTATAAAGTTTGTAAATTTTGGATATCGGAGTCAAAAGTTATGATCCTTATAAATGGAGACGTTTTGGGCAGAAAAGCAAACGATAGAAAGTGAAAGAAAGAAACACAGACGATAGAATCGGGAGAAAATCTGGACTTGATATAGATAGATTTTGGCAAAGTTTCCTTCTTTAAAGTTTTATATATTTCTTTTATCTTTCCAACGGTATAAAGTTTGTAAATTTTCGATATCGGAGTCAAAAGTTATGATCCTTATAACTGGAGATGTTCTGGGCAGAAGAGCAGACGATAGAATCGGGAGAAAATATGGACTTGATGTACATATATTTTGGCAAAGTTATCTTCTAAAAAGTTGTATATCTTTCATTTATCTTTCCAACGGTATAAAGTTTGTAAATTTGGAATATCGGATTCAAAAGTTATGATCCTTATAAATGGAGACGTTTTGGGTAGAAAAGCAGATGATAGAAAGTGAAAGGAAGAAAAGCAAACGATAGAATCTGGAGAAAATATGGACTTTATCTAGATAGATTTTGGCAAAGTTGCTTTCTGTAAAGTTGTATATCTTTCTTTTATCTTTCTAACGGTATAAAGTTTGCAAATTATAGATATCGGAGTCAAAACTTATGACTCTTATAATTGGAGACATTCTGGGCAGAAAAGCAGACGATAGAAAGTGAAAGGAAGAAAAGAAGACGATAGAATCGGGAGAAAATATGGAATTGATGTAGATATATTTTAGTAAAGTTGTATATCTTTCTTTTATATTTCCAACGGTATAAAGTTTGTAAATTTTGGATATCGGAGTCAAAAGTTATGAACCTTATAAGTGTAGACGTTCTGAGCAGAAAAGCAGACGAAAAATGTAAGACGCAAAAAGTAAGACGCAAAAGTAAGACGCAAAAAGTAAGACGTAAAAAGTAAGACGTTGGAAATAACACGATAGAAGTAAGACGATGGAAATAAGACGATGGAAATAAGACGATGGAAGTAAGACCATAGAAGTAAGACAATAGAGAAGAGTTTTCTAGAAGAAAGTGTTATGTTAGAATGTGCCAGGGGTGCTTTTGGCAAGCCACTTACGTGTAAAAGTCATAAGGCATAAATGGAAGGGAAAATGAGACAATTCTCAATCATTAAGGGCATAAATGGAAGAAGAAGTGTTGTCTTGCTTATAAATAAAGGAGAAACGTGAATGAGAAGATTCTAGAGAAGCAAAATGAGTGGATTAGAAAAGAGATAAGAGAGAGAGAACATGAAAAAGAAATGAAAGAGAGAAGGAAGGGAAAACAAGCTAGGGTTTTAATTCCTTTGGCCTTCAAGAGAGATTTTGAAGTTGTTCAAGAAGAGAAAAAGTAAGAGGAAGAAAAGAGCTTCCATTTGAGCTAAAGATCTCTTCGTTTGGTGAAGAATCAAGGTATGATCTTTTTGAATCTTTGGAATTTTGGAAGGATTCTAGTTTATGGAGTTTAGAAAAATGCTTGGGTTTAAATATGCTAGAATCTATTTCAGTGATTATGCATTGTGGGATCTTAAAGTGGATTCCTATTGAATGAGATTGGTTTGTCTTAGGAAACTAAAAGAATCCTACCTAAGTGTGTTTTTAAGTATGAAGTGCTAAACCATGAATGGGAATTGGATATTATGAGATCATATGAGGATAGAAAAGAGATGATGAGAAATTGAGTTATGATATAGAGTAACCAAGTGCTCTTGAAGTGTAAGCTTATGAATAAGCTAGACATATAAAATGGGTAAAAGATTGAAAGGAGCATTTAGATTGATCATGTACAAATGAAGTGTAAGTCTAAGTTAAATTAGATACCTATGAATTTTGAAATGGGAAACAACATAAAATGTGTTCTAGAACATACCCAGGATTGTCATTATGCATGCATTGTACATAGTCCATTTATTATCCGTGTGCAATTATTGATGAGTGTAAAATGGGTGTTTTGCATAAATGGGTTGTGCAGGTCAAGTGTCCGCATACAGGCGCTCCAGAATTGGGAAGCAAATGCTATTTTGGAGCGTACTACGAGTATACCTAGATGGTCTCACTTCATTGTCTGCTTTATTTGAATTTTGTATACATTGATATCTTTATGATGAATGTGATTGATTGTGATGATTGATCTGAAATATTGAAATACCCAGTGTATGTGAATAAGATGAGCTAAGTGTTTTCAGAATGTGCGTTGCATGCAAGATGATAAATGAATGCTCAACTTAATGTTGAATGCCGGACTATAGTCCGATGACAAGTGCAAATATGATTGAGGCATTTCATAAAATGCATGTTCAGATAAAGGCATTATGACTTGAGTTGCCTGTATGAAGCGCTTCCATGTAGAGCTATGCTCCGTGACTATGTGATGTGACTGAGCCTACGGGCCAGTATTCTGTTCTGACTGAGCCCTACGGGCCAGTATTCCGTTCTGACTGAGCCTACGGGCCAGTATTATGTATATGTGAGCGGTACTCAGTCACAATAATAAGAACCAATGTGAGTCTCATACAAATGACATATGCCTAATAGGAATGTTTAAATGATCTGAATGTGAAATCTGAATTCTGTATGATATATGTGTATGTGTTATATGATTGGGTGAGCCATCGAGGATGGTCACTCATTGAGTTTACAAAACTCACCAAAAATTTGCAAATACTTTTCATGACTCAGAAGAATATCCCGTTAGGCCAAGTATACACACAGTATTCAAGTGAAGGATAGAGGTCGGGATCAGTTTGCATCTACATTAGTGTTTTCTTATTTCTGTATAAAATTGTGTAATATGAACTTTTGTACAAATGATTATGTCATCTGTAAAGTCAAACTGACTTAAGTGCTTTGTATTTGTGAAAAGGGCCTAGGTGGCCATTGAAATTATTGTTGACTGTATGTTATGATTGGCTTCCGCATAGTGTGTGTTTGTGATTTCAAAAAAAAATTATACTAACTTTTTAATGATTGAGTGTATTAGCACGCCACCCTCGCAGGGTATGGACTCGGATATCACCATCGATGTCGGGTTCAGGTCTTGCGGGAGTGGGGTGCTACAAATTCGGTCTTTAAGAATCTCAAAGTTTGTCATAAAGTTGAGAATTGGGTGCAGTACATTGAATGAAGGTAAAAAATTCAAGTTTTGTATTCGAGAAAAAATCTGGATTAATCTAGGTTTGATTAGAGAAATTTGTCTTCTCAGAAGTTGTAGGAATTTCTTTTATCTTTCCAATGACATATAGTGTAGAAATTTTAGACGTTTGATCTAAAAGTTAGGATCCTTGTAAGCGAAGATGTTTCTTCTGTATTTTGCTTCTTTTGTGATGACGTCATCTTCTTATGTGTTTTGTATCGTTTGAGTTTTGCTATCTTCTGCCTTTTCTCTTCTTCTGTGATGATGTCATCTTCTTCTGTGTTTTGTATCGTCTGAGTTTTGCTATCTTTTGCCTTTTCGCTTCTTCTGTGATAACGCCATCTTCTTCTATGTTTTGTATCGTCTGAGTTTTGCTATCTTCTGCCTTTTCGCTTCTTCTGTATTTTGCTTCTTCTGTGATGACGTCATCTTCTTCTGTGTTTTGTATCGTCTATGTTAATAAACTTCTTCTATGTTACTGTTCATGAACTTCTTCTGTATTACTATTCATGAACTTCTTCTGTGTTACTGTTCATGAACTTCTTCTGTGTTTCTGTTCATGAACTTCTTCTGTGTTTCTGCTCATGAACTTCTTCTGTGCTTCTGTTCATGAACTTCTTCTGTGCTGCTGTTCATGAACTTCTTATGTTCTTCTGTTTATGAGCTTCTTATGTGTTTCTGTTCATGGGCTTCTTATGTGTTACTATTCATGAGCTTCTTCTGTGTTTCTGTTCATGAGCTTCTTCTGTCTTTCTGTTTATGAACTTCTTCTATACTACTGTTCATGAGCTTCTTCTATGTTACTGTTTATGAGCTTCTTCTGCATTTTTATTCATGAGCTTCTTTTCTGTTTCTGTTCATGAACTTCTTATGTGTTACTATTCATGAACTTCTTTTGTGTTACTATTCATGAACTTCTTCTGTAATTCTGTTCATGAACTTCTTCTGTGTTTTGTTCGTTTCTTCTGTGTTTTGTATCGTCTGCCTTTTTATCTTCTGTGTTTTGCTGACGCGTATTCTTCTGTGTTTTGCTGACGCGCTTTCTTCTGTGTTTTGCTTACGCGTCTTCTTCTGTGTTTTGCTAACGTGTCTTCTGTGTTTTACTTCTTCTGTGTTTTGCTTCTTCTGAGTTTCGCTTCTTCTGTCTTTTTTCGTATGGCCATAACTTCTTCTCTAGACACCCAAATGAATTGATTCTTGAACCATGAGACTCGTAAGACATTACCCTACATCTCCACAGAAATATCATAGCCATCTGAAATGAAATGAGAAAGATTGAGTGAGAAACGTGGAATGGGTACAGTGAGTGTGCTCTCGAATTTTATGAACTGGGGTTATTCCAGTGAGCAACACTTCAGTATTTTGAGTATATCTAGACCTGTAGGATTCCAAATGAGAAGATTGTTGTTTTGGAGTGAACTAGAGATATAGGCCTACAAATTGTCTCAGAAGTATAATTGTGATTCAGTTTATAAGATATTTAAGTTCTA
>JAOTIZ010068050.1:0-11668 GCA_027123425.1 Erythroxylum panamense
TAGCTTTTTAATGATGTATAAAATGCCATTTTTGGATGTAGGAATTGTAAGGTATGAATTTTTGAAGTTTGGATGTGATTTAGGGTGAAATTATGGGGGCAGAAACTTTGATTGAGGTTTTGACCTTTTTAGAGGTTGAATTTGCTTCCAAGTTATTCATGAAAGTTGTAGCTCTACTTGAGAGCTTTCTATCGCCATAAAATGTGTCATTTTTTGACATTGGAGTTGCTAGTTAAGAGTGATTGAACTTTGCTTATGATTTAGGTGAAGGAAACCATTTGGAGCTCCATTCTCTTTTCTAAAGCATTGAACCACGCAACTATGTTGGAGGAATCCTGCTGGATGAGAGTGACTATTGCACTGAATTGATTCGTGTTAGAATTCCTCTCTTCCTTCATCAAAGCCATCATATTCTATAGCAGTTGAGTGGTGTCCTCTTTGGTTAAGACAGTCAGAGCTTGCTGTTGGTTAGGGAACTGGTTAGTGGAAGTACCAGCTCCTCTTCCTTGTTGAAATCTATTTGGAGCTCTGCCCTCTTCATTCCTCCAACTAAATATAGGATTGGCCTTCCAACCCTCATTGTAAGTGTTGGATTAGGGATCCCATTTATGATTTGTTCTTCCTTGATACACTGCGGACACCTCCTCATACCAACCTGGGCAAACACTGGTTATGTGCATCACCGACCCACAAGTATCATAACTGGGTGCAGTAAGATATATAGAAGATGATGGTCGATGCACATTCATGTTCTTCAGTTCTGCAATGATGAAAGATAACTGTGAAGTGATTCTATTCTCTAGCGAGTCAACCTTAGACTCTAAGCTCTCCATTCTTTTAGTTTGAGTTGTTGAAGCTCCCAACTCATGTACCCCTCTGGCATCTCTCACACTGTACTGTTGATGATTAAGAGCCATCTTCTTGATCAAACCCCATGCTTCTGAAGCTGTAAGATCAATCAAAGAACCTCCTGATGCTGCGTCCAACATACCCTTATCTTGACTTTTTAACCCATCATAAAAGTACTGCACTAACTGCTCATCAGGTATCTGGTGATGAGGGCATCTGGACAGTAGATCTTGGAAGCGATTCCAATAATCATAAAGAGACTCGTCATAATCTTGCCGAGTTTAACAAATCTCTTTCCTCATCGAAGAAGTCCTGGAAGCTGGAAAATACTTCTTCAAGAAAGCTTTCCTCAAATTGGCCCAGCTATGGTAGGCATTCGCCACATGCCTTAGGAGGCCCATGTACCACTCCCGTGCTTTTCCTTCCAGGGACAAATGAAAAACCTTCCATAGAACTTGATCTAGTGAAGCTCCTATTGGCTTCATACTCTGACAAATCATAGACAAGGATTGTAGGTGCATGTAGGGATCCTCTCTTGCCAAGCCATGAAATTTAGGAAGAGAATTAATAAGTAATCCTTTCACTTCGAAGTTAACATCAAAATTAGGACAAGCAGTAGTAAACATATCATAATTCACATCAGAAGTTATTGCCTCCCTAATGGTTCTCCGTCTCTGATTCCCATTGTTCTCTCTGACTCTCTCATGCTCTCCATTTCCTCCATTATTGCCATTTCTAGGTTGGTTAGCATGAAAGTTAGGATTTTGTATAAAAGCAGGGTTGTTAGCCATGATCACTCTTTCTCTTGACTCACTTTTACTAGTTGGTTGACTCGACTCCTCTTTCACAACTACCTTACTTCTCTCTTGTTCTTTCCTCTCTTTTCTAATCTTCCTTAGGCATCTCTCAATCTCAGGTTGGAAAGGAACAAGTCTAGCTCTCTGGGGCATGCACAAAAACAAGTCAAATGAAAGAAATCGTAATAAAATTTACTCACAAACACACAAAGTCAAATAAAAGGGCGAGATGTGAAAGACGCGAGTGTATGATGTGTAAAAGTATGTATGAAGATGGGTATGTATGAAAGGTGCTAAGTATGAAAAATCCATCTATGAAAGTATGCTTTTGCTTGTGTTTTCAAAATGTATGCTACGCAAAGAAAAATCAAAAACTATACTATAAACAATTATGAAATGCAACTTTCCAAAATGAAATCTAAAGAAAAGGTTCCTATCATCAACGACAAACAAAGATGACTACAGCTAACCTAAAGAAAACCAATTGCTTGGTTCCCTGACAACGGCGCCATTTTGATCGGGTCGTGGCTTAGTCTTTGGATTACTCCCTTAGAAACCGAATCAAAAATTTAATTCCAAGGATTGCAATATAGAGTGCAACCTCGCGTCATCTCACTTAATCGTAACCTAGAACAAATGATCTAATCTAGCATAATTGTCATGAAATGCAAACTAAATTAGTTAAGAGTGGGGTTTTGGATTATTTTGATAAAACTAAGGAAATTGAACTAAATGAAAGAAAAGTATATAAGAAAGTATTTTTGGATTTTTGGGAAATGAAAAGTGAAAACTCAAACAATGATCAAATATGATAAAATCCTCTTAAAAACAAGCTTTGGCTATCATAGTTCAAAACAAATCTTGATAGGAGTGAAAATCACTAAGTTTTCAAATGATAGACCTTAAAGAACTCTTTAAGTCCAAGGTTTTAATCAATGAACTCCATTTCTTAAAACCTTTTTGAATGCATCTTAGTGTGTCCAATGGGTAAGTCAATGCAAATGGTCATTTTAGGATCTAGCATCATCTCAATATCAAACACAACTAAGTTAATAAAAGAGACTTAACAAAATCACAAAAAGACATATATGAGACTTCATATATTCAAGCTCCAAGTTCTACATCAACAAACCCAATAACACATTAAATGTTCAACACTTGATTAAACTCTAATCAAGAAAATTCAACTACAAATTACAAATCCTAAATTTAGGAGTTTATAATAATGTAGCTAAATATGATTAAACTACTCCCCTTTAAGCTCATTAAAGTCCAGCCATCGCTACATCTTCAAGAGGAAAAGGTGCTTAGCCAAGTATTGCTTTAGGAGAACTCACAATAGGAAACCCACTAGAAGCATCCATGGTAGCAACTGTTGATGAAGGAATTGATGATGAAAATGGAGGAGAGGTGAAAATGGATATTCGAAGTTGAGAGAGAATTAGGTGTGATGAATATGAGCTACGTGTGTGTCCCTTATCGGCTCTTAACCTAATTTGGTAGGTTTTTCAAAGAAAGATGATTTGGGTAGGGTTACGCAGTGGGTAAATTTCTAAAAATGGTTCGGGTATTCAAAGGTTCGCCGCTGAGAACTTTTGGTTTTTCTTCATTTCTGGTTCCTTCACCGGGGCGAAAGAATTAATTTTTGCTGCAGTGAGTTTTTCTTGAAACTTCAACTGGACTTCTTCATATTTTTCGTGGCGACAGATCCCTTTCGCTGCGATGAACTTCCTATTGCAACTATTCACTTGTTGACTTCACTTCAGCCTTTATTGACTATACATCTTCTTCTTGAGTCTCCTATAACGATCAATGATAGTTTGCAGCATCAATTGTTCTCAGAAAATTAATTAGTGCAATTAATACTGATTTGTGACAATTTTTACTCTCAAACTACATAAAATAAAAGTACACACTTAAGAGTCAATTTAAGCACAAAATCTAGAAATAGGAGTCACAAAGTATAGTAAAAGTCATGAAAATGTCGGCAATTTATGTAATAAACTTGGGCTCGATCAAATTCTCCCACACTTAGACCTTTGTACTCCTAGACAAAGTTTATAAGAGTCAAAGAGACACAAGTGCAAAAGAAAATTTTCGACCATGCTTAAAATAAAAGTAGGAAATTAGCAAAAATCACTTTCTCATAAATCAATCAAAGCATACTGAAAGAATGCTAAGAAAATAAACACTATAAGAATTTAATCTAAGAGATTAAGCAAAAGAGATTTCACTCAAGGTAAGGTGTTTGCTCTCATCTCACTTGCTTTTAGGATAATTTCACTCTAAAATCTTCTTAGTCCATTCTCTACCATAAGCTTGTAATACTTTTACCTCTCCACTACAAGAACTATAATTTCAAAAATCAAGAGGACTTTTCAAGGTTGTAATGCACGGAAGGCTAGATGAAATGGATAGAATGGACGAAAAAAGAAACAAGTATGAGTACATGCACCACAATTATGAAATAGATGTCAACAGTAAGACAATATTTACACAAATGACAACATAATTATTTCTTAACCTTTTTTTATTTTGAAAACATATATATATATATATATATCTTTTTGGAAATTGTTCTCTTTCTTTCTTTTCTTTTCTTTTCATTTGCTTTTTCAATAACCAATTTCTCGAGATAACTACAAGAAAATGTGAAATAAACTATTGATACCATATAAAGATGTATGCATGTGCTCAAAAATTATGGCTCAAGGGGCTAGCAATAGATAGGTGTTTATGGGGATTGTGCTTGGGTCAACAGGGTTTGGAAAGAATGCTCTATCATGTTAACAAAATTTTAGTTCATCAAGCTTTGATTAAGAATTGAAACAAGTTCTAGAGAGATATGAAATAAGTAGATACACACAAAATTGAAAAAATTCAAGCTCAAATATCCTTCCAACAAGGTTAATATCTTAATGAATAATCTCGAGGTTTAAAAACATAAAGTGCTACTTTGTTAGCATACCCTCACTTACTTTGTGTTGAAAACATTGAAAATGAAATTAGCCAAAACCAACTATTATTTAAAGAATGGAAGGTATTTTCAAAACCATAAGGATCACTTTGACACTTATAAAATCTTTGAGATACAAGAGTGACAAAAATCTAATTAGGGAGAATTGATGACTTGAGGCAATTTAAAAACCATTTCTGTAAGTGTATAGCACCGTGGTGAAACCAAAAGTTCACCACGGCTAATAATTCAGTACACAAACATTGTCGCGACAAATTTCACCATGGTAAATAATTCAGTACATAAGCATTGCCGCAGTGAAGGCATAGTGCGTTGTGGAAAAACACAACAGAAACTTTTGAACAGTTAATTTGCCTTAATCACCAAGTTTAAAATTTGAACAATATGCATAATTGACTTGTACAAACATTTAAATGGTTGAAATGATGAACAAACAAGAATTGTAAAGTGGGAAAAGCTCCCCCACACTTAAACATCATATTGTCCTTAATGTGAAGAACAATTAACAGAAATATGCAATAAAGTGAAAGGGGAAGGAGCCTTAGCAACAAATTGGAAGGACAATGAGAATTATATACCAATTGTGGGAAAAAGTTTGGACATTACAAAATGGAATTGAGCATCCAACAAACTAACTAGAAAAATAAAACAAAAGAAAATGCAAGAAGAAACACTCAAACTACTCTATTGGTTGATCAGCCCCAGCGTCCAAAGGTTCTGCTCCCAATAGGCCAGCACTGATAAATGGGTCATCTTCATCAGAAGGAAGCTGAAAGTGTAGGTGCTCGGTGTGTGAGGCATCCATCCACCGCCGATACAGCCAATCTCGATCCTACTGGGCAATGGCCTGATGAAGGTGTCTCGGAGGGTAGCCAGATCTACAGATAGGCCATCGACCTGGCTAGCAAGGGTCTACAAAGTGATGAGCTTAAGAGGAGCTGAAGTTGGAGGATTGTCCTCGCTAGGCCATGCATCAGCATGGTTGGTAGCAACATCAGGAAGTGGGGTGGGATTTGGATGGGGTGGAGGTGGATTGGGGAGGAGGTTGGAGTTGGGGTTGTTTGGGATGGACGTAACAAAACAGAGGAGTTAGGTTAAAATAGTTGTCATTGTTGTATTTCAGGACGTTACAAACCCAGAATATGCCTGTAATAAGGTGCAAAAAGGTGATGAAGTTAGTGAGCTTGGCAATAGTGATGGAATCATGGAGGGCGGAGGCAATGGCATTGGCTATATCGATCGGGCAACCAATCATCCGAAGGTACAAGTACAGGGCTTGCTGTTTTGTTACGTAGGCTAGGTGGAAGGTGGGGATGATGTTGTTACTAACTAGGTGGAGCCAAGGACAAGCTTCGGGGCAAAGATCATAACACTTTAGGTAGCGTTGATAGATTTTGGGTTGATGCCAGATGACACCTTCGGGACAGAGGGTACGAATGACATAGTCCCATGGATAGTGGTGGATCAACTGATCGTAGTGGCAGTCGAGAATAGGTGGGAGGTTGTAATGCTCGCGGATGCTTGTGGTGGTGAAGGCGGTAGGGACTTTCACACTATGGCTTAAAAATTTCACATCTTTATCACTAACTATGCTTATAGGAAGTCCATGAAGCTTTACAACATTAGAAAAATACAAATCCATGACATGAGACGCATCCAAAGTTTTAGTACAAGGTACGAAATAAGCCATTTTTGAAAATCTATCAACAACTTCCATAATTGAATCAAAACCCCTTCTTGTCCCATAGAACATTTCGAACTGGAAGAGGTGTGTTTGGGCCATTCGGTTTGGCTTGCATCTTAGCTCGGCTGAATGTGTTATGACTTTGGACAAGTCTTTTAACATCTCTCCACATCTTTGGCGAATAGAAGTTTTCATGGGCCAAATCACAAGTTTTCTCCCTTCCAACATGGTTGGCCAAGCCTCCACCATGGATCTCCTTAAAGTTTCCTCTCTCATAGAACATTGAGGCACACAACAAGAACTGTTTTTGAACAAATAACCATCATGAAGAATGAAATCCCTAAATGCACCATTGTTTTCCCTAACCTTAGACACTATAACTCCAAAATCTTTGGCACTCTTATATAACCCCCTTATGTCATGAAAGCCTATAACATATGCATGCATTGAGCTCAACAAAGTATATATCCTAGATAAGACATTGACTACTACATTGGTTTTTTTGGATTTGTGTTTTATGACAAAGTCAAAATTTTGCAATTATTTAATCTAAGTAGCATCTTTATGGCTCAAATGGGTTTTGTTTTAGACATATTTTACGGCATCATAGATGGTGAACAAAATGAATGGGCTAGCTGAAGGTATGGCCGAAAATGCCTAAGGGCTCTAATCAAAGCATAGAACTCTTTGTCATATGTGGTGTATTTTTTCCTAGCATCATTCAATTTTTCACCAAAATAGGTGATTAGTTTCCCCCCTTGACTAAGGATGACCCTTATTCCTACTCCACTTGCATCACACTGAAGTTCAAATGATGCATTATAACTAGGCAAAGCTAACAAAGGAGCACTAGTAATTAATTTTTTTCAAAGTATTAAAGGCAATAGTGGCTTGAGGAGTTCACTTGAATTCACCCTTTTTCATGAAATCGGTAATTGGACTAGTGATAGTGCTAAAATCTTTAATGAATCTTTTATAGAAAGAACATAAACCATGAAAGCTCCTAACTTGAAAAAGGTCAGTAGGTCTCGGCCAATCAACAATGATTTGGATTTTCGAAGGGTTTATGCTAATGCCTTCATGGATAATGACAAAACCTAGGAAATTTAAAGAGGAATCACAAAAATGACGCTTTTCTAAATTGGCATACAATTTCTCACAGTCTAAGACCTCTAACACAAGTCTCAAATGCATTGACATGTTCAACTAAGGAAGAGCTAAAGATTAAAATATTATCAAAGTAAACTTCCACAAATTTGTTTAAGAATGGTTTTAGTACCTCATTTATAAGCCTCTTGAAAGTTGATAGTGAATTGGACTACCCCATTGGTATGACTAGCCATTCATAATGTCCCTCCTTTGTCTTGAAACTAGTTTTCCATTCATCTCTAATGCAGAACCCTAAGACCCTCAATTGATCCTTATAACTCGTTACCAATCAAATAAAAATTAGTTTCTCAACAAAGCAATCAGATTAGGATTTGTTCTTACACCCAAGAACACTTATGACAAGAACCCAAGTTAATTTTTAGAAATCCCCTTGAACCCCAATTAGTTAAGCACTCAAGAACACAAGAAATAGGAATTAAAATTGATAACAAAAGATAAATTCAATTGCAATCAAGAAGAACGCCTTATGCATAAACATAAAAGAAAGCAATCTCTTTTTCATTGAGATCTGAAATTTCTAATTGAAACTTGTTCTTGTATTACAATTGAAAATAGCCTTGTTATAGGCATTACAATGTAAGACAAAACAAAAAAAATGAAGTAAATGTCTTCAAAGTAGTAAAGAAGATGGCTGATGTGGAAAAAACGTGGGAGAGAAGGTGGGTGAGATGAAAAGACAATCTTCAATGTTGAGAGAGAGGTGGAAGCTAAAGAGAATAAGATGGAGAGTGAATATGATAGCCACAAAACCCTAAAACATGCTTAATGAAACCTAAACCTACCGGATTTTGAAATGGGCTTAAGTAAAATTAACAAGGGCCCCATCTATTCTAACTTAAAAAGCTAAATTGAACCTATAAACCAAGTCTGAAAAAGAAGTGACTAAAAACCAACGTGGCCCCCTTGAAATGTAGCCCATTTCACTTATTCCAACCCCAAAGCAGACAAATAAAGACAACCCATAACAAACAAACCCAAATTTGATCCAAAACAAGCTAAAAAACACAAACATCCCAAACTAGTTTGTTAGCCCAATTATGTAGACATACTTAGGCTCCAAAACATTTCCATAGAAAGACTTTCCATATTTGGACAACCCACATTCAACATGGTTTTGCACATAAATTTGGAGTTGCTCCTTCATACGCTTTGCTCGACCTTGTGACTGGACCAATAAAACTTTCCATATTAGGAAAACCTTCCATGTTGGCACTTGAATGATCTTGTTTTTCTTGAATAGCTTCAATATGATTTCCTATGGCATCCCTTTGCGCTTTAGTTCCATTTTCTAAATTTGGTGAAGTTTCCTTATTTGGAACTCGAAAACTTTCCATATTTGGAATCAGTCTTAAATCACCTAGATTGCTTTTTGTAGCATCTGGAACACCATTTGTATCAATTCCTTTAATTCTTTCAATTAACCAACATATGATTATCTTTTAGACTTCCAATCTCTATTCAATATAAAGCAATATCATTATGCTTAGCTATGTTTTCCTATAGTTCCCAATTTATCTTGTTCATACAATGGTTACATGTCTAGAGTATAATGGTTATTTAATTGTATTCATTAAAGATACAAAATCTCCATTTTATTTCACATGCCCATGGTTTGTATTTTATGATAGTTAGCCTAGTAATATATTAGATAACTTGTTATTTAACATTATGCTTCTCCTTCATCATATTAATTCATTTATTTACATTTTCATAAAAAAATCAAATAAGTCTTCCTTTAAAAAAATTACACATTTTCTTAACCTATAAATCATAATTGGATTAATAAAAAATGACTTTAATTAGTTAAGGAATGTAATGAGGAAGTTTGGAAGTTTCTATAGTGTACAAAAAGATCATAATTCCTAATCGTATGGTTTAAAAACATAAGAAACTATATAAACTTATTTGTAAGGTCAGAATTTGACAAGTTTGAACTAAAAATGAGTTTAAGGACCTTAAAAATGTTAAGAATCAATCTAGATAATTGAACTGAATGTGACATGTGGCACAACCATAGAGTGATACATGGTGGTTAGATAAGATAACTAACTTAGCAGATGTGGGACTTAGAACAAAGTGGCATTGATGTGGTAATAGTAGGACCAGTTAAAAATGTTATAGAGGTGGGTTTGATTTGATGAAATTGTTTACTAACAACTGCATACCCCTTGGGAGTATATGCAAGTGTCACTTAAAACAAAACCGAAACAATCCAAATCTTGCCAAACATTCCTTAAATGCATACATTTTAGCAACTCAAAAAGCCATACATTACATGACATTAAATGTTATTTTATAAGTAAAACATTTCATACATATTGTGCTTTGCATAATGCATGTCATAAATACAACTTTAAAAAATTGAACATTTTCAGAACTAAACATATTCTTTTTGGCCATTGCAGTTGTCTTTATCCCAGTCTCAAACCTTGTTATCAGAACCTCCATATAGATAAAACCACCATGCTAAGCATAAAGTTTAGTGGGGAAATAACTAAACATAACATAAACTGGTGACTGTTTGAAATAGTTGTCTAGCATTCACGTGCATTGTATCATGTCAATTCATATACAAACTTTAATTGTTCAAAATTACGGAGTAATCCAAACATTACGCTTCATAAAATAATTTGATGGATATAGATTCAGAGCATTGTCACATCTAAACAAAAATCATGAATATCAAAAAAGAATATACAAAAATTAGAATTGAATATTAGAATAGGATATAATCCTTTCAGATTAAAGTATGGCTTACGTCATAATAGAACTTGTTTTATATCAGATTAGAGCTTATCTTTTATCATAATAGAATTTGCTTATATCAAAACTAAACATGAATCAGAATACAAAACAAGTTAAACTGCTAATCCTTTTTACAAAAGTGGGTAACAAGAAAAAAATAAAAGGTACCATGATTGGTGTCTGAAACAGAAGAGACTTAAGTCTCTAAAATTTAAGACACATAAGTGTCTAAAATCAGAAGACACCGAAGTGTCTAGTACAAAAGACACGTTAATGTTTGGTTATAGAAGACACATTAATGTCTAGTTACAGGAGCAGTTGCAAACACTTCTAGGCATGTCTATTTACCCACGACTATGACTTAATAGTTTTAAAACAAACTATTTCAGATTTCACAATCTTATATAAAAGATGTAGTGTAGTATATGACCTTATTCATTTGATCAAACTCAACATGCCGTATAAATACAAACTTATGCATTAAATCATCAAGAAATGTATTGAGTCATCACATATTATGTATATTCACATAATTAGAAAGCACTTCTACTACGATCCTAATTATCAAACTTCTCGGATAATTGATAGCCTGGAATTATCACAATACCATATCACATAATAGTGAAATAATGCGTAAGTATGAATTCATTTTCTTATACCCTACTTGAACACATTCATTCTCACTTGAACAAACTCAATATACCTTATAATTGTAACTTGGCGTCGATATTCCTATGAAACCGACGTTGGGAAGTTAGCTTTCCATTTCTATTTTGACGCTCCAACCACAAATCATATCTCCCATTTTCTTCGGAAATCTCAAACTTACTCTCTTCTATTTACTGTTTATGATTGGACAATTAAATGTTGGAGTTTGACGGAGTTCCACGTAGCAGCTCCCTCGTTACTGTTGCAGCTCTCCAATGTAGCAACCACTGCTTGAAGTCCTCCAACGTCAACTTGCTCATGTTCGTTATTTCCTTGCGCCGACACTGTAGCTTATTGTAGCATCACCCCAGCAGCTCTCCACGTTCTTCTCCTTGTTCTGCCACCACTGTTCCTGAAAAGACAAATAAACATTGAATGCCTAAAACCCTGCCTTGTGCGTTCTAAAAAACGAGAGCAGATCACCTGTCCAAGTTACTCTGTCTAACCCTGTCTAATATTGCAAACGACGTCGGTTTGATATGAAAATTGAAGAGGCGCCCGCAATTTAAAAGCAGCCTGTGGGTCCCACCCACAGGCGCCGTTTTTTAGCTGGGAGAAGAGCCGTTTGCAAGCCAGGGAAATGGTATTATTTAAAGGCTTTTACTTTGCTACGGGTTGAATAAAATTGCAAAACTGTTTTAACGTTTTTTGTAACCCTGTCTAATTGGATTGTTATTAAAAATGTTTATTATCATTTTTAAACATGGCTTTCATTTGATATTATTATTAGGTTGTTTT
>JAOTIZ010068118.1:0-11666 GCA_027123425.1 Erythroxylum panamense
ATCAACATTCCAAGCTTTTACTCATGATCAATCAACATTCAATATCTTCAAAAACTGAGCAATCTAATGGTAGACTTGAAAATGTGTTTAATTAAAATATATCTATGGGTACACTCAACACCATTCATGATCATGATAATCCACAACTTCGCATATCATTTCATTTCTCCACCACTAATGTTCACATGCAAAATCATGAATCAAATGATTTTTTTAGGGTTGTAATATGGGCAAATGTGAGGTGAGATATATTTGGATCAAGTAGCATGAAAGTCTTTAAAGCTAGTGAAACAAAGCAATACTCATTAAAAACTAGATACCATCAGTTATGACCAATGTAACATTTACATTTCACATCCCCAATCAGCTCTCATACACAAATCACATAAAACCTATACCAATTCGAAGGAATCACTCATACAATTTATGCCAATGAAATCACAAGAGTGAACCTTCCAAGCCAACATACTCAAATAACGCATTCATTATAACTATAGGAAGGTACATAAACCATAAACAACTTTTCAGCACATATGTAATTCTTCCTTGATACATTTTTTAAACAAAAAAATTTCATTTTTTTCTTTCTCTTTCTTCTTTTCTTTTCCTTTTCTTTTCTTCTCACTTTTTTTCTTTCTTCTCTTTTTTTTTCCTTTCTTTTCCTTGTAAAAATTAAAATAAACTACATCAACATGGGAATTGCAATGACAAGACATAAATAACATCCCAAGATTATAACCAACCCTCACATATGAACACCCCCACACTTAGATTTTTGTATATCCACAAACTTAACAATCACAAATGTTCCACTAGCTTTATGACTTGGTTAGGACATTTGGTTAAGTTTAAAAACATAAAATGTGGTTTATACAAAAAGAAAGGCTAAAGCTCAAAGGGGTTTATCAAGAGAAAAATCATGTCAATAGGATAGGTTATTTGGATAATGTAGTTTATGAAAAATAAGGAATGCCTAATCATATCCATGTTAATGCATGTGATAAAAATGTGGTCTCGAATAGAAATTCAATGCAAACTCAGGATGTACATGTCATGAAGGTCACACATTATCAAAAGACAATGAGACTGATATGAATGTGTCAGTCAAAAAGACTCAAAATCTCACCGGCTCTGTCTACCATTAGTCACTACTATTCTAAAGATAATGCATATCGACCAATCACAAGAGCAAAAGTACATGCTAAAGTTGCTATGAAATTATCTAATCAATTCACACTCTAATCATGATGATATAATCCTAGAAGCAATAGAAAATGAGAAAATGTTTGTTTCATTTGTTTTATTCTTTCTCTCATTTTGATTGAAAACTTAAAAACAAGTAAAACACACAAATTCAAAAACACACGTGCATATAAAAAGATAATGCGGAAATGTAAAGGAAAAAAATTTTTACTTCCCTTGGGTTGCCTCCCAAGAAGCGCCTTTGTTTAGGGTTGCTGGCTCGACTCCTTCTTTTCCTCATATGACAAAATTGTAATCTTCGGGTATTACAGTTAGCGCCACTTCCACGCGAGGTAGTTCCGAATAGAGCCTTAGTTGATCATCATCCTTCTTCAGCATCTTCCCTATCCTCAGCTTCTCAATTCCGATTAAGTCCATACATTCTAGAAATATTTCGAATGTCTCTTCACCTTTTCCTTCATCATTTAACTCCTCAAGTCTCTTATGTAAAGGTAAAGAGTTAGTCTAAAAAATAATTATGGACTCAGTACTTACCTCCGAGCTAAAAGATATGTCTTTTGTGGCTTCGAGCTTCTTCTCCACTTCTTCGACATAAACAATTCGTTGAGAGTTGACCTCAAATTTCTCAAGCTCCTCATCACTTTGTAAAGTTTTCACACAAACTTCTATTGGGTACACCTCAGGTTGATACGACTGTTCCTCTTCACTTTGCGATTCTAGGTGATTAAGACTTATTACCATTTGACCCATTAGGTGTTCCATCCTCTGTTGCCTTGCTTTGGTTTCCTGTTGAAATTCCAAATTGATAGCAACAAGTTTGTTAACAATTTCTTCTAAAGATGCACCTGAACCATGTTGGCTCTCCGAATCTTAGGCATTAGACCATGTGTTTTTTGAAAATTGCCCTCCATCCTTTTGGAATTGTAAAGTATTCTCCTGCAATTGCAACATCAACTATTCTAGAGATGGATCGGAGTTGTGATATGAAGCTTATGGTCTGTACGAGAATTGTTGTGCGTCCTACAGACTATCATGGAAGTAATTCTGATGATTATCCTATTCATAACAAAATTTAGGTTGATCAATCTAGAAATTGTTAGAAGATTGAGAATATGAGTTGTAAAAGATATTACTTCCACCCATATCATTTTTTTTTCAAACACAAAATAAAAAATGAAAAGATCACAAAATAACAGAAAAGAAATTAGTTACGAACAAATATATATATAACACCAATTAAATCACAAACAAAAACTTAAACACCGTACTCCCCAGCAACGACGCCAAAATTTGACCACGCATCATTATGCTAGTCAAAATTAAAATAACTAGGCTACTACTATAGCAGTGGCAAGTCTAGGTCGATCCCACAAAGAGTATGTGTAAAGTTTATGAAATGAAATTAATCAGTGTTTACACTAACGGGGGATTTTGTATTTTAAAAGAAGAAAATAAAATAAAACTAACTAATAAAAACAAATTAAAGAAAACATGCAAAAATGAAAAAAGTGGGGAATTCGATAGGGACCCGGTTCTTTGGTTCAATCTCGACCTCCACCCTAACTAAGCATATTTTATTAATTTGTTGTTCTTTAACCTCTCCTAGCAACTATTAATCGTGGGTTAAAAATTAATATGAGTTTTCCCTTAGATTTTGTTTAATCAAGATACGATCGTTAATTAAACCTAACCACTGAACAACCTAGGATACGATCTCTAGATTTAATTCGGCAGTAGCATTACGAATTAGGAAAACCGATTAATCAAGGCAACAACCATATACGATGCGTCATTTAACCTAGGTCATGTTATCCTTAATGATTACGAATCATTTGTCGCTACACATGAATTTCAAAATAACAATTACGAATTATATTGAAATTCTAGCAATGGGTTTGAAATTAACAATTCAATGAACGCATTAAAATCGTCAATTCACAATATCTAATGGGTTCATACACAAATAACCGAATAATAACGAAAATTAAATTATCCATACATAATACCCAAATCAATTAAAATAGGATAACACAATTGATTCCTAATGAGAGAAAGAAACAACAAAATAATAAAAATTCTTAACCCGGACCGTCACTATCGATGTCACCTCTGAACTAGCGTTGAGACATCTAGCTCCTCATAGGTCTTTCCCAAAAATTTTCTTCAGCCTCTATCTTCATGCCTAGCCAAAAACCCTTTTAATTTGCCTTACGCAGCTGTTGCTTGATGCCTCTACTGTAGCTTTACTGTAGCTTGATGGGACGAATTAACTTCGTCCCATCTTAAATCCTTCACTGCTCACGCTGTTTCTTCTACTGGTCTGCGCTGTAGCCATGTATTTAGTCCTCGCAAGCTCCAGCCAACTGCTCACGCCTGTGTCCAAGCCGAAACCGCAGACGCAAGCAGCAACCGCGCCTCTCACACCCGTGCTACTCCCTCTTCTGTGTCTCCCCCCTGTTTTTCTTCTGCACTATTGCGTGATGTGACCAATAAAGGTAACCATCACTTAAAACCCTTCTCCTCTTTACTGTGCTTGTGCTTGTGTGTTTTGAGCAAAACGCAGCAGCAACATCTGGAGCTCCTTTACTCTCTTGTGTCTACTGTAGCGTCATCTGCGTTTTTAATTAAAACACTGCGCTCCACTGTGCTTCTCCTGGGTCACGCCTCTGCTCTCTTCCTCATTTTATCTAATTGATGGGACAATTTAATTTTTGCTACTTTCCTTTAAAGCGTCGCTCCCTTCTTATGCGTTCCACGCTGCTGTCATTTGAGTTTTCATTAAAGGCAAAATTTGAGTGCGTTTTCATCCAGCGTTTAACACATCCTTCGACTGTCGTTTGTGCTAGTTTACCAGTTGCTTGCATGTCGTTTTAAGCTTGTGCTAATGTCTTCAAGCTGTTGTTTTGTTCAAGATTTATAAGCCTATTGCATGCTTTGCTCCTCACCATAATCTATGCAGCTCACATTCTTTTCTTCATATCTTTATTTATTTATTTATTTCTTTTAATTTTTTTTGTCTCACTTCATAAAGACAAACGAGTATTGATCTTCAGAAAATATCTCAAATAGGATATTTTTGACTCACTTTAATTTCTTTGTTTCCAAATTGTATCTAAAATCAAATATGAATTAAAGTATCTTAATCATTTTTGTATCATTAATCGCTAAGTGTAAATAATTAAATATATCAATAATTAAGCACATATCAATTTCTCCCACACTTAGCTTTTGTTCGTCATCGGATAAAACATCCAAATTAAGCTCAAAGACCCGAAACATTTACTCAATTCCCATATTTTCTAAGACAATATAATCATAGACAATGATGAATGACTTTTAAAAATTCATAACAAGAAATTAACATTCCTAGCTTTTACTCATGATCAATCACCATTCATCATCTTCAAAACTGAGCAATCTAATGGTAGACTCGGAAAATGTGTTTAACTAAAATATATCCATGGGTACACTCAACACCATTCATGATCATGACAATCCACAACTTTGCATATCATTTCGTTTCTCCACCACTAATGTTCACAAGCAAAATCATGAATCAAAGGACTTTTCAGGGTTGTAATGGAGGTAAGGGTAAGGTGAGATATATTTGGGTCAAGTAGCATGAAAGTCATCAAAGTTAGTGAAACAAAACAAAACTCATCAAAACTGGGTACCGTCAACTATGACAAATGCAACATTTATATTTTACAACCCTATTCAGCTCTCACACACAAACCACATGAAGCACATACCAATCTGAATTAATCACTCATACAATTTATGCCAATGAAACCACAAGAGTGAACCTTCCAAACCAACCTCTACCTTATATTCAACATACTCAAATAACACATCCATTATAACTCTAGGAAGATGCATAAACCATAAATAACTTTTCAACACATATGCAATTCTTCTTTGATAAATTTATTTAAACAATTTTTTCTCTTTTTTCTTTCTTTTTTTTCACTTTCCTTTTTTTTCTTCTCTTTTTTTTTGTAAAAATTAAAATAAACTACACCAACATGGGAATTTCAATGATAAGACATAAAATAACATCCCATCATTATAACCAACCCTCACATATGTACACCTCCACACTTAGAATTTTGTATATCCACAAACTCAACAGTCACCAATGTTCTACTAGCTTTTTGACTTGGGTAGGACATTTGGTTAAGTTTAAAAGCATAACATGTAGGTTATACAAAAAGAAAGGCTAAAACTCAAAGGGGATTAACAAGGGAAAAATCATGTCAATAAGGTAGGTCATTTGGCTAATGTAGCTTATGAATAACAAAGAATGCCTAATCATATCCATGTCAATGCATGTGATAAAAATGTGGTCTTGAATAGAAATTTAACGCAAAATCAGGATGTACATGTCATGAAGATCATACATTATCAAAAGGCAATGAGACTGATATTGATGTTTCAGTCAAATAAGGCTCAAAATCTCACCGGCTTTGTCGACCAATCACAAGAGCAAAAGTACATGTTAAAGTTGTTATCAAATTTTCTAGTCAATTCACACTTTAATCATGATTATATAATCCTAGAAGCAATAGAAAATGAGAAAATGTTTGTTTCATTTGTTTTATTCTTTCTCTCATCTTGATTGAAAACTTAAAAACAAAATAAACAAATTTAAAAACACACATGCATATAAAAGTAATGCAGAAATGTAAAGGAAAAGAAATTTACTTCCCACGGGTTATCTCCTAAGAAGCACCTTCATTTAGGGTCACTAGCTCGACTCCTTGTTTCCTACTCACGTGACAAAATTGTGATCTTCAGGTGTCACATGCGGCTCCTCCACGTGAGGTAGTTTTGAATAGGGCCTTAATTGATCATTATCCTCATTCAGCGTCTTCCCTATCCTCAGATTCTCATTCCCAACTGAGTCCATACACTCCGGAAATATTTCGAATGTCTCTTCACCTTTTTCTTCATCATTCAATTCCTCCAATCTGTTTAGTATCAACAATAATCATGGACTCAGTACTTACCTCTGGGCTAAAATATGTGTCATTTTCAGCTTTGAGCTCCTTCTCTACTTCTTTGACACAAACAATTCGTTGAGGGTTGACCTCAAAATTCTCAAGCTCCTCATCACTTTGTAAAGTTTCTTCATAAACATGCATTAGGTACACCTCGGGTTGATACGGCTACTCCTCTTCGTTTTGCGATTCTAGACGACTTAGCCTTATTGCTATCTGACCCATTTGGTGTTCTACACTCTATTGGCTTGCTTTTATCTCTTATCAGAATTCTTGCAGCTACTGCTACATATTCTGTTGAAATTGCAAATTGTTAACAGCTAGATTCTCAATAAGTTCTTCTAAAGATGCACCTGAATCATGTTGGTTCTCCGAATCTTGGGCGCTAAACTATGTGTTTTTTAGAAATTGCCCTCTATCATTCTGGAATTGTAGAGTATTCTCCTACAATTACAAAGTATTAGCTTTCATAATATTAATCAACTCTTTCAGAGATGGACCAGAGTCGTAATAGGAAGCTTCTGGTCTATACGAGAATTGTTGTGCGTCCTGCAAACTATCATGGAAGTAATTCTGATGATTATCTCATCCATAACAAAGTTACGTTGATCAGTCCAAACATTGTTATAGAATTGAGAATATGAGTTATAAAAGAAATTACTTCCATCCATATTGATTTTTTTCCAAACACGAAATAAAAAATGAAAAAATCACAGAATAACAGGAAAGAAATCAATTACAAACAAATAAATACAAAACACCAATTAAATCACAAACAAATATATGAATGAAATTAACTAGTGTCTAAGTTTAATGCACCAGGGGGGTGAGGTTTTGAATTTTGGAATAAAAAAATAAAATGAAACTAACTAATAAAAACAAATTAAAGAAAACATGCAAATAAATGATAAAAGTGGAGAATTCGGTAGGGACCCAGTATTTTGGTTCAATCTCGGCCTAGACTCTAATTAAGCATATTTCATTAATTTTTTATTCTTCAACCTCTCCTAGCAATTATCAATCGTGAGTTAATAATTAACCCGAGTTTTTCCTTAGGTTTTGTCTAATCAAGATACGATTGTTAATTAAACCTAACCACCGAATAACCTAGGATACGATCTCTAGATTTAATTAGGCAGTAGCATTAGGAATTAGGAAAACTGATTAATAATGGCAACGACCACATACAATGCGTCATTTAACCTAGGTCATGTTATCCCTAATGATTATGAATCATTAATCGCTACATATGAATTTCAACAAAACAATTATGGATTATGTCGAAATTCTAGCAATGGGTTTGCAATTAACGATTCAATGAATGTATTAAAATTATCTTTTCATAATACCCAATGGTTTCATACATAAATAATCAAATAATAACAAAAATTATATTATCCGTACACAATACCCAAATCAATTAGTATAGGATAACACAATCAATTTCTAATAAGAGAAAGAAAGAACAAAATAATTAAAAATAATAATTAACTAGGGTCATCGGCGTCCATTTTGTCTCCAAATTGGAGTCGGGACGTCTAGCCCTTTATGGATCTTTCCCAAAAAATGCTTCAACCCTATATTGTAGCCCTACCGGATACCCCTTTGGTTACTACGTAATCCCTCTCTTCTGCCGCACCTCTCTACGCACGCCTCTCACTGTTCACTGTAGCCTCCCCTCACTGTTGCTTGATTGGACAAATAAACCTTCAGGTTTTATTGTCCCACTTACTACTCACACTTAAAGCCTCTCTTCATGCCACCTTCTACCACAGCTCTTCTCCACTTTCTCCAAGCCAAGCCGCAACCACCAAGCAGCAACCATCAAGTCGCAGACCATACTTCACACCCACAATGCCGCACTATTTTATTGTCTACACCCCCTGTTCTGCTCATTGTTGTGACGATTTTATATGGGCATTTTTGGTCCATGCCATTGTGCCTTTATTGCTCCATGAAACGCAAACTATGTATACGTTAAACGCAACGTATGCAATTAACGCATACGTTTTCTACCAGCGTTTTCTTCCTTGTCGTGCTGCATTTTGGCTACTTTTATTTCCATCTTCTGATGTCGTTTTGTGCTTCATTTTTCTTGTCTTTTATTTACTTTTTTTTTCCTTCTTGCTCCATGAAGACAAGTGAGTATTGATCTTCAGAAAATAACCTAAATGCAGCACTTTCGACTCACTTTAATTTATTTGCTTCTAAATTGTACCTAAAATCACATATGAATTAAAGTGAGTACCTTAAGCATTTTCGTATCATTAATCGCTAAGTGTAAATGATTAAATATATCAATAATTAAACACATATCAATATGCTAGTATTTTTACATTCTATTAATGTCCAATCATAATATAACAATGACTGTAAACAAATTAAGGGTAATATATAAATGCAATAAGAATATCATAATTATAATCTCATCATAATTTTATTTATAATGTATAATTATCTCATGGACTTTATCACACACATCTAAATATGTTTAAGATAAAGAATTTTTTCAAATATTTTGTCACTAAACTGCAACTAAATTGATTATTTGTAGAGTATAAACCAATAATCTCTCACTTGCAATAAGGCAATCATTTAAATATCTTATACCATATCACCATATGATGACCATGCTACTGCTAGGACAGTAACTTGATGAGAAAATTCTATAAATTTCTCTATAGTGAGCACTTGCTTAAATCTTACAAGTTCTATCTTAATTATTATCATAATTAAGAAATTTTTCCTAAATAAATCTTTGGATCTTTGATGAAACCATAGCTCCTTTTACATGTCTAATGGCTTTAATGTTTCACAATACATTACTATCTTGAACAATGCGAAGAACTATATCAAGTTCATTAAGGAACTTATGGATAAAATTAATGATTTCCATTAAATGAAAATATATTATGGCTTAATTAAAAATCATTGCTAGATTGGAACCTTTCCAATCTCTAAATAATATTCTTCTAAATAAAGTATACCTTAATCAGGATTTATTTCTAAAGTTAATATCCTTTTCAACTTGAACTCAAATATCAACTCATACATAAAATAATATATATCTTTAATACTTCACAAGTATCAATTATCTCAAATACTAAACATCTGTAGGACATTAACTTTGAACTTGGATTTAGAATAGGGAAACAACTTCCAATCTATCTCTATAGATCTAATTCTCATAATTAGGTTGTTACCTTTTCATATCCACAAAAGTTGTTCTTGGAAAATTATATTTTTAACAATTAAAAATTAGAAATGTTGTTTTCTATGAGTAATATGTCTCTATATACTCTCACTAAAAAGAACATTATACTCCCACTAACCTTCTTGTAGACATGATAAATTCACAATCATTTCTAATACAAACTTTTCGAATTCATTATGAAAGTAAATCTTTAAACGTCGCATAGCCTTTCAACTATACATCAAATGTATCAACAAAGGTACTAGATCCAATTGGAAATACTATCATGAGATTTGAACTTTTCATATTTCATCTTACTCTTATTACTTATCTTAGGAACCATTCTCCTATAAGTTTACATTAAAGAAAACAATTTGTTCAACAGGTCTGTAAGGTTATATCAAACTTATATAATATCTTACAATCTTTTATTATAAATTTTAGTTATAAACTTAGAGGATACGCTTCAACTAAGCATCACATTCTTAAATCATTAACTTTGACTCTTACAAAGACTTAGCCTTCCATATCTAATATGAAATCTTGCTAATTAATTCAATTGGAACTATTTAAGGTAAGTCTTTATATTAGGCATAGCTATAGGGAAAAAACAATATTACATCATACAATATCTCATATTGTATTTTCCTCCTTAACAAAATTCATGCTCTTATGGAATTTTTTTGTTAAGTTATTCACCAGAGAATCTCATTTCTTATAGATAACCAAAAATTTAAAACTCACCAAATCGATCTCATTGAAGTGCTTCAGCATTCTCAATACTTAATTTCTACTTAGATTTAAATAATTGTAATTGTTTAAAATTTTAAATCATTATTTCATTTAATACATATGACTACATCATATAAAGTCATTATTAATACAATCAAATATAAGCATTATCCTTTTGTTATTCTATCTAACACATCACATGTATACATTTAACAATTCAATAACATCATCATCCTTTCACCAAAGGTCGATTTATTTATTTATTTAACTTAACAAACTTCGTAAGTTTCTTATGATTCATAATCAAAAAGATACATATATACTTGTATGTAACTTTAAGATTTTCATAATGTTGTGTTAACCATCATATAGCATAAAAGGATAGTCTCAATTATCCACCTTTGTAGTATTGCCACTTATGTTAAGCATAAGTCTTATGCAAACTGTTTGTATAAAATTAGATCAACTATTTTTACAAAATAATATATTTTTATCATCCTTAAACATTATGATAATGTTTAATTTAAATTCAGTATTAAGTACTCATAACCATGAACTAGAAATACATATGATTTATATCATATCGCACAAAGGCAAGAAAAGTCACACAAACATGTTCTTCTTACGATAACTATTATCATTTTATTGCAACTGCTTTTGATTGCAGTCAACAATTATGCTTTTACTAGGCTAAATTGTGTGAAACAATTTCATCAAGGTACTACCTCATTTGCATCCTCTTGAATCTTACTATCATCGTGTTAACATAAATTTTACATGTTGTCCTCAAAGTTTATGAGACGTTAGTCAACTCAAAACATCAATACATTGTCATCCATATGATTTTAACATATCTGTAAAACTTTGTCATTAAATCCTCAATAGGGATTATAGCAAAATCACATAATGGGCATATAATTTTCTTTTCTAATTTTGAGAGTTCTTCTCAAACATAATCTTATGTCGAAGAAATTTTGTTTACTAACTTAGTATCAACTATACTAAACAAGGTAAATTCTATTTAGAATAAAAAAATTTAAGAAAAGCAAGTAATTTATTGTATGCCATGAGGACCTAGATTAAGACTTTAATTATGTATTTGGTTACTTCCACAATTTTATTTGAAATAATAGCCCTCAATAATATTCAAAAAGATTACTCTAATCTTTCTAATGGGTTAGGATCTCATACAAATTGTTATTGATATTAAGTTTGCTCAACAAACTAACTAAACTTAAATTAGATAGATAATAATTTTATCAATTACATCTTATATGACTTTTAGATCTATTAAGTGATAACTCTTGCGAAAAAACATATCTTATATGTTATTCCTAAATCTGCCTTTAAATTCATGTGATCATAAATTTACTCATCTAAATCATATAAATTTAGTTAAGTAGAACCCAATATCATAACACAAAAACATATACAATTGAAAGCAGTTGTCGGACCCCGTTCCCGGAGCCCAACTGTCCCGAGACAGGTGCCCTACTGAGACCCCTTCCCGAGACCCTGAGCCTTGTTGACACCCTGAA
>JAOTIZ010068322.1:0-11652 GCA_027123425.1 Erythroxylum panamense
CTTTTGTTCCAGCCCACGATTTGAACGAGTCGCACATACACCCTAGTACATGTTCCTCGGCGCTGAGGGCATCCCCCGCTCTTTAAAGAAGAAAGACCAGGCGAACGGGAAATGATTTAGATAGAAAAGCTATTCCATTTACGCTGCTGTTGTTCACGAATCCCCTGCTAAGAAAAGGATCTCGGGGACTTTCTCAAAGGGAATGCTTGGACAAAGAGAAGAAGGGCAACTCGTCTTCTTTCGACCAGTCAAGGCAGTTGCCCGACTGTTGATTTCGAAGCTCATTCGGTCCATCTGATCTTTCCTGTGATTCAATCGATTCTTAAGAACTTACCTCTCGGCCATTCAAGCAGCAAAAAACGAGATCCAGTGGTCTAAGCTCCACCCAAACTGGGTCTCAGTTCCGTTCCTATGGAGTCAGATCTGGGATGATTTTCAAAATGAATCGAAGATGGACATTCAATTTGTAGTTCTCCGGTAATTCCTTACATAAAAGCTTGAATGTAAAATGAAAACCTTCCACCCATAGCTTCTTCTAGCGCAACTGCGGTTAGTGAGAAAGGGTAGACCAAGAGCAGTTCTTTATTCAATAGTACCAGAGTCAATTCCTTCAAAGCTTCCACCAGGAATGCCATCTGATTTATGCCACCTCTCTTCCGGAAAGCCAGAAAGCAGAAGCTAAGGAAAAGGCATTTGATGGGATGACTCCATCTATGGGCCCAAATGCCACTCAATTTAAAAGGTGAGTAGCGTAGACACTTGACCGATAGGTTGCGGAGCGTGAAGCCAAAGACATTCCAAGTACTAAAATGACAAGCAGAAGCATCAGCTAGAACGTTGGGGTGGGCTTGTCAGGCTTTTCAAAATCCAGGTAAGGAGGCTGAAAGACTAAAGAGTAGCTGTAAGCACGCTACGAACCAAGGTCGGTGTAGTCTTTCGTATAGGATGAACTTTGCTGGTAAAGAGAATGAATGTGGTAAGAGAGAACGAATAAAAGCAGCTTTTCAGGAAGACTCTTTCTATGAATGTCTATGAATGGAAGGTTTGGGGGGAGAGATTGTCTTACTATCATGTTATAGGAAGAGAGTGAATCAGGCTTCCGGCTATGAGGATGGCGAAACCTATTATCATCCATCCAACTATATAAACAAATGCATTTTGCATGATATTGCCAAGGCTTTCTTGAATCAAAGCATTGGTATTGGGACCGTACTGGCATGAAAGCAAGGGGTCAGATCGATCGAATGGAATTCATGGGCTCCGCCTAAGGGCCTTGAGCAGTGAGCAAGGAAGCGCAAGTAAAGTACAGTCGCAATCTGGTCGCAAATGAGAAAGATCTTCTTTTTTCAAAAAAGGGTTATGGTTACAGATCCCCGGCTGAATCCGCATCCCTTTCGTCTGCAAACCTTCTTGCCTGACTGAATACAGGGGAAGTTCGGTAAACCCGAAGTGAGTCTTGCGCCGTTAGTACGGAGATTGGCTAGCTTGCTTGATGTCTAAGCCCCAGACTAGGGGGTAGGAGAGTAGCGCTTTCTATTCTAGAGAAAATCTTGTTAATGTAACAAAAAGCCTACGGGTTCAGAAGCTAACGAACAGCCGAAAACTGGACTTCTAGAGGCCACTGAAAGGTCCTTTAACCTAACCCCGTTTATTCCATCTAAAAAACTAGCTGTCTCATCTCTTTCTGGCTTATGAGCTCGCCTAAGGCTTATCGAAATTCTAGTTTTCCAATGTTTGTTTTCGTTTCCGTTTTTGCTTGGTTACTTATCCAATTCAGATTCAACAAAGACATTCCCTTCCCTACTTGAAGTCTGTTTGCCAATGCGTGCTCTTCTTATACCAATTCAAATCTTGCATTTGCATGCCCTATTATAAACACTAACTGAATGAAAGAAGGACTTTTCTAACAAAAACAAAACAAATTGTGCCACATCTTCTGAAAGACTCCTTGGGAACAGCTGACCAAAAGCAAGGGCTTTACGCCTTATATTACTTAGTAAACAACCTTTCTCTTATATACGATAGCACTCGCCATGGATAATACATACGATTTAAAGAGACAAGAGCGTATCTGCTTTTTTCGCGTTTCGGGTTGAAACTCCTTTGTTTTGGAATAGAATAGGTTGTTCTCTCTTTCCCGGCAAGGAAAGACATTTGGAATGAATAGCAGTATTCGTAGCAGTGGAGAATAAGTAAGTCATTGATCCTGCTATTCACACATTCAATACCGAGCTATGCCCTACAGACCTTTTCTCGATTCCCTGACATATGTCCTTCGGTAAGAGGAAGTCAGTTTACCCTTGCCACTACGCCCCTGCTTTCGGGTCAGGACTTTTGAAAGCAAAGGAACGAAGCTTTGAAGCTAAGACAGGTCAAGAAGCTGACTAGGGTTATCTGTTCTTTCTTCGCCTTTCCCTTCAAACATGATTCGAAAGACAGTAAGACTCTTTTAAAAAACTATAGACCAGCCGGCTTCAGATTCCTACTAGTAGAGCTTTTTAATAACTTATTTTCAAGGCTTCCTTCTGATTATGTATGAAATAATTGACTCCTTAACTTAAAACTTAAGCATAGGCATGACTTTTCCATCGGAAACTTCAACTCCAACAGGCTCAAAACTAGACAATTACCATATAAAGAGGATAAGAAGTCAAGTCAGCTAATAGGCTTTTGTCCTTTCCCTTGCTGGCTGTAACAATTCACTTGCTTAACAGACTCCTACTTTTTTTTTAATCTTGCTTGAAATCTTGCCTGCTCCACTGGCTACTACAACTTCCCAACAAAACAAAAAGCCCATCCAAGTGAACTGACACTGACTTCTGAAGGGGCCGTCTTCTATCGGCTGAACCTCTTTCTTCCTTATGATCTTAGGGAGGGAAAAAATCTTACTTCATTCAATTCAAGATGTCTAGTCCCATCAACTCCAACAAGATCGAAAGCAGATGGAATGGAACTATCTACTGCTGCTTCCTGGGCATAGCATTAGGAGGGAGATCTCACTTACTTACTTATTTGCCTTTGCCATTGCAATTTTTTCGGCTGGATCAAAGCACTTTTTTCTGACACTCGCAACTACTCCTCTGTACATATAGGGAAGACCACTATTGAGACTGGAACTCAAAGGCCTCCAACGGTAACTTCAACTCCAGGTAGGGCGGAAGCACTTTTAGGGCTTAGGACGAGAAAGACATATTTGTAACTAGCTTTTGACCTAGTTACAAATATGTCTTCTTCGTCCTAAATAAAGTCAAGTACGAACTTCAATTGCGGTTTACGCTCTTGTTACAGGCAGATGAAAGGAAGGCACTTAAAGAACAGGTGGGCATATGGGTAACTCATATTCAGCCAGCTGGGAAAGAAATGGAGTGGAAAACCCTTTCCGGGCAAATCGAATAAGGTGGCAACCAAGTGTAATACCCGTCTTGCTCCCCTTCTTTTGAATGGATTTCCCCTCCATTTTCTGTTGTAGTTCAACCAATTCCTTATCGGTTAAGGAATAAAAACAAACCTCAGACTTGGTTTCCCAACCTGTTGCTTCTAAAGACTGCCCTCTGCTCGGGAACGAAATTCCCATGCTCACAGCCAGTTAGAGCACCAAAATCCACCCTCTCTTCAAACTCACCTCACTCTCGTGAATGTCCTTCCCAAATCCTAGCGTGACGTGGATGATCCGCCGAATCCTCACCACGATCGATTGATTAGGTGAAACGGTTCTGCAAAGTTTGTTTTTTCATACAAAAGCGTGGTTATAGTACTCATATTGTGCCAGCCATGCGTACTGCATTGGCGGAATTGCTCTACACTCTATAAATGGAGGCTCGATAAGCTTTTGTGCTCTACAAAAACAGAAAAGAGTTTTCTCTACCAGTGGTGAATATCGAGAAGTCATGGCCCTCCCTGCTCATCCAATTCTCGACATTCCTCAGCCTCAGCGACTTGCTGAAATTAACCTTTTTTTTTTTAATTCAAAATATGGAAGATGATATTCGAAATACTCAAAGAAGGTTAATGGCTATCAGGAGGAGGCGTCGTCGCGACGACGAGGACCCGCGTGTTAGTGCAGCCCAACGTCAAGCAAACCATCAAACAATTCGGGAATTAGAAGAACTAGAAGAAAGACTCCAGGGACTACGCCAGGAGCAGCAGGAACTGATCGTGAAGGAACTCGGCCTTGATGCAGGAGAAAAAAAAGAGTCCGTCGTTTAGTTTTAGAAGGTTTCCATTTTTTAAAATAAGTGTCCGTAGACGTTTGTTTTCATGTCTGGTCTTCAAAGTCTTTGTTTAGTTTAGTGGAGATCTCCTACGGTGCTTACTGGAGATAGACTCCTATCTATGCTAACTATCTTTGTTTGGTTTTCTTTGTTATGTTTTCATGTATGTATGGTATGGGAAAAGCCCTAGTGTAAAATGTTTACTAGATTAATGCTATGCTAATAGAATAATTAATAAAGACTTTTTCGTAAAAATGTGCTGAAACTGAAGTTCTTTCCTTTTTTTCTTTCTATAGTGGAAAAGAGAAAGGAAAGAAAGAGCAAAATCTACTAGTAAAAAACCACTATTCCACAAAAAAATTGGATGTGTTTTTTACGTAATGCTACGGAAGAACCAGACAAAAAAAAGAAAGAAATGCTTATCGAATTTTGGAATGGTTTTTATCAGTTTGTGATTGATAGATGTAATATACCAGTTGTGCCGAGGAGTAAATCATATCAGTATAAGGACGAGGTGACAAATCTTTTGATGAAAAAAAAAAATTAATTTCCATTAAATGATGTTCAGCTACGTGCTCTACAAGTGGAGATCGAAGATTTGACAATGCACTTTGATGAAAAATCAATCTTTAAGTCAGTACCAAACATAATCAAACTTTTAATTAGGTCTAATGAAGAATCAGCTAAGGATTATCTTAAGAAACTCATTGATATCCATAGTGATGAGTATAAATTACTTTCCGAGTTTGGGCAATATACGATAGAGGCTTTACTTGTTTATGTACTTGGAACGGTATTTTCACCACTAGAAACAACTTCTCTGGTCCGTATTGCTTCTTTGATTGAACGAATAGATGCAACTGTGCGTGCACAAGCTTTATTATTAAGACGGGGAAGGATTAATTCTCTTTTAACGGAAGAGGATGATGTGAATACAAAAGAGGGTGATGTGAACAAAAAAAGGAAGGATAAGTTCTCCTTTGGTGTAGCTCTTGTTCAATTCATGCTAGATAGGGGTTTGCTTCTCTCTATAGAGAATCCAGCGGAGAGTGCTCCAGTTAAGAAAAAAGGTCAATATTATCAAATAAAGGCTCTCTACGTTTCCTGCGCTTTTGATGTCTCATTACTACCAATCAAACTAAACCTTCCTATGGTCTTCCCTCCTTTAGATTGGGAATGTTCAAATGGATCCTCCAATTTAATATCAGATTTAAGAGGTGGGTACTTATGTAAACCAACAAGTTCAATGGTGGACCGTTTCCGTCTGTTAAGTAGTGGGGACCTCTCCCATTTTTATATCCAAATTCTAGATCTACCGAAGCTCACCAGTGTAATGAACAAGCTTCAGAGCCAGGCCTTTGAAATCAACAGTGAATGGTTGCGATATCTGATAGATAATGAGCAAATATTGGTTGATCAAGGTTTACTCTATCCAAGATTTCTTTCTTCTTTGAATATAAAAGATGTGTCTAGCTTACTTAGGGAATATTTCATGAAGGATGAGATGATTAAAAATCAATTTAGCTTTAGCCGATTATTTGATATTCTATGTAAAGATATCCAGCGTTCTCGTTATGAGGAGTTTCTAATCAAGCTGGCATGTGCCTACGATGGTTATAAGTTTTATTTGCCTGCCTTTCTCGACTTCCGTGGTCGAATATACCGGTCTGGTGTCTTGCATTTCCACGAGCGCGATCTAGCAAGAAGCTTGATCCTCTTGGGGGATTCTCCTGACAGCAGTACTCCACAAAAGAATATTATTCAACAAAATATGGTAATAGCAACTGCCTTCCATTACAAGTCTTTCATCTCTTACGGAGATGCTGCTCAGTGGGTTCTAGACAATATAAATGATTTCAATATCGACATATACAAATATGCTCTTAAAGCAAAACGACCCTTTCAGTTCCTCGCTAATATGATAGCATTGGCCAAACGGGATTATAACACTATAGCGAAGACGCCTATTACCCATGACGCATCAGCTAGTGCATATCAGCTCATGAGTTACTTCTTGCTGGATGAAACCATTGGTATTAATACCAATCTTTTGTATCCCAAAGATGAGAACAACACAATCCATGATATTTATGAATCTATGCTAGGTGAACTCAAGGAGTTCTTGCCAACCGAACTGGATGGTAATCTATCGAAAGTGGTTTGTGATCTCCTCACACGTAAGATAGTCAAAGGAATGTTTATGCCTATTATCTATGGTAAAACTTTAATGAGCACAGCACACGATCTAAAAGAGCATTTCTCTCACTACATCACTCATAAGGAGTGCTTCGTTGTTGCGAAAGCCTGCTTAAAGTTCTGGAAGAAGAAATATGAGGGGGTTGATAGCCTGATCAGGTTGATCAGCCTTATAGGGTGGTTTACTTCTGCTAGGAATCGCCCAGTAAAATATTCTGTCCCTTACTTTGTAACAGTACAGGAATATATGGTCATGGAGACAATAAATATATCGGTTTATGATCGGGTTCATAAGAAGAGGCGTCGGGTATCAATGAAAGTTTCTTCTTCTCAGAATGATCGTAGGAAGTCAGCTATCTCTACCTTCGTGAACTTCATCCATCAAAGGGATGCGTATATTGCGATGAGTGTTGTTGACAAAATGTTGCAAAAGAACAATCCTATATACACTGTACACGACAACTTTATAACTACAGCTGCGTGTTCCAAGGATATGCCATATCTTTATAGCCAAACCATTAGTGAAATGGGAGCACCCCTTCGAATCATCAACGAATTCATCCATACTAATGTTATTTATCCAGTATGTCAAAATCCTACAACAAGAAGTGAAATGGAGATAGTAATTTCAGAAGAAAAGCTTCGTTTCTACTTAACGGAGTATAAGCCAAAGAACATAAGCAAGCAGATGATGGTAACTTGGGATGCAAAGATCAATGGAATCCTGGCCGCTTACGCAGAATATACTCGTATTGTATGCGATGATCCTCACGCCGCTACTAATATATCTTGGCAAGCTCATGAGAGAAAGTGGTTAATATTCAAGGATAAGTTAATTCGAGAAAAGAGTATAGACCCCTATTATTGCCTACACTATTAAGGATGATTAAGGTGAGGGCGTTCACAACAGACAGCATAAATACAGGAACTGTTCTGTTGTTGAATCGCATGAAACAAAAGATAAATCGAACAACACGGCAAGATCCGCATGATGGCTTAATCATTGCTTCCCATCACTTCAACGACCCTTACCCTCTTGTTAACGATATTACCCTTCTCAGTCTTAGTACCATGGATCTCTTAGTCCAGTTTGCATACCCATGCATATCTGGTTATGGCAAGTTCACAATTTCGTTTACCATGACGCGTTCTTACGGGGTTGATATTTCATTTACGCTGGGAGAAGCTATCCCTTTGACTTATGAAGATTGTAATTTCATTCCAATGAGCGATGTCTATTCTCAAATCTCTCGATATATGAATAAGTATTCTGAAATCTACGAGGGTGATTATATAGTTCGACTCATGATCCGTGTCTATACGGAAAGTAAAAAGAAGGATGTGCCACCCCTATCTGAAGAGGAGAGAGAAAGCACACTTTCTTCAATCATCCAAGGCGGATTGAGAGAGACCGATCCTATATCCGCAAGAGAGATCCGAAATAGTCAAAAGCGTAACTATCCAAGCTATATCAAAGAACTCAAATCATATCGCACTAAGCTGAAAGCATTCATTGTTGCCGATACCGAGACAATACTGATAGATAACGTTCATAAGCCTTATGCTGCTGGTCTCTTGCTGGTTCGTCCTGGTGAGGAAATAAATGATATGTATATAGATACCTACTTTAGTGAAGACTACTCTATAATCTTTGATTCCTTTGAAGAAAGGAGTAATAAAGTACTTTCTGACTTGGTATCCCGAATATCAACGAGTGTTAGACAAGAACAATCTGCATTAACTATTTACTTTCACAACTTCTCTAGATTTGATGGAATTCTCTTGCTTAAGCACCTAGCTTGTCATCACAAGAGATACAAGATAAAACCACTGATGAGGAACCATAGGCTTTACGAAATAGCTGTTTATTCAGGTAAGAAGATATTATTCCGCTTCAGAGACTCCTTGAATCTTCTCCCAGGCAAACTGACCTCACTAGCTAAGAATCTCTGCCCCGAACTAGGAGAGAAGGGTTCAATACCATATGAAGAGGTTGAAGAGTCTAATCTGGTTAGTATGAAAAAGGACTTGTTGGACTACATGAAGCAGGACATCCTTCTCCTTGGGGGTGTAATGCAAAAAGCTCAAGAGATCTATTGGAAGCTGTATAAGGTAGACATAGAAAGCAAGATAACCCTTTCCTCATTGGCTCTAAGCATCTTTCGTATGAAATACTACGATTCATCTAATTATCCAATCCACATCCCAAACATGAATGAAGACACCTTTATAAGGCGTGCATACTACGGTGGTCATACAGATGCTTACAAGCCATATGGGGAAGACCTCTACTACTACGATGTGAACTCCCTATATCCCTTTGTAATGAAGGAATTTCCAATGCCCGGGGGTGCGCCTGTCTGGCATGGAAATCTGGATGGCATGGACTTAGATAGCATGTTTGGCTTTATTGAGGCATATGTGGTATGTCCTAAAACAATCAAAAAACCCTTTCTACCCTATCGAGACAAGAATAACATACTCATTTTTCCAACCGGGGAATTTTTTGGGGTGTACTATAGCGAAGAGTTAAAGTATGCAAAAGGACTTGGCTACACTGTTTTACCTATCTCAGGGTATCTCTTTGAGAGAAAGGAAAGTCCATTCAGGGAGTTTGTTAGCTCACTCTTTGAAAGCAGGTTAGAAGCAAGGAAAGAAGGTAATGAAGCATTGGCATATGTGTACAAGATCCTTATGAATTCTCTATACGGTAGATTTGGTATTAACCCAAAAAGCACAATAACCGAGGTCTGCGATGAAAAGAGATACAAAGAATTGATCAGGCGTTGCGACTTAATATTCGCTGAGATGCTTATCGAGAACAACTACATAGTTGCCTACCAAAGCAATAGAATTACGGGGTCAGATATAGATTATTGGAACCCACCGAGTAACTCCGCTGTCCAACTATCGGCTGCTATCACAGCCGCTGCTAGGATCTATATGTACCCATATATCTCAAGAAAGGACTGCTACTACACGGACACAGACTCAGTTGTACTAGGGCAGCCACTACCAAGTGATGTGATTTCTTCTTCTGTCTTAGGTAAGTTAAAGCTAGAGGATAAAATAGTGAAAGGGTACTTTTTAGCACCTAAATCCTATTTCTACACCGCAAAAGATAGTAAACCAGTACTCAAGTACAAAGGTCCCGCTAAAAAACTGGTAACCCCAGAATGGTTTGTGAAACAGTACGACGACCCATCTCGTTCAGAACAGGTACAGGTAACCTTAAACTTCAAGATTGATTGGAGCACTCTTGATATCTTTAAGAAAGACATATTAGTCAGGCTTGGAATTAAGCTGGGGGTAAAGAGGATACCAGTTTATCAAAAAGATCTCTGGATCGATACTGAACCAATTGATATCAAAGACTTGTCTAGCATAGATAACATTGGAAAAAGTATAATTAAATCATTATGGGGTAAAGTAAACCAACTACTGAAAGATAATCTTAGTCTAAAAGAGAAATTATCTCATCAGGAAAGAGTGATTGACCAGAGATACAAAGAGAAGAAATCCAACTTTCATAATAACATATATACTGAGAAAGATATACACACTCAAACAACAGAAGAGATACAGAATAGTACAAAAGAAGAAAATGAACAACATAATAACAAAGATCCACCTACGAAAGAAGAAAAGAGAACTAAAGCAGCCGAGCAGCCTAACTCCTAGCTCCTTAGCTTCAAAGCAGCGTAGCTCAGAGGAATAACTACTAACTCAAGACAGAACAAGGAGTTCGTTAATCTACGGTGTGGCATTAGTATCGCCCTATGAACCCCTACCTAGGGATTCTTCGGGCTGGCTTTGAGTAGAGGAGTTTGTTCGTAAACCGACCTCGGGTATGCCTCGATGGGACACGGCTCTATCGCTACGGGCCGAGAGCCTCCCCGAGCCTCTCTCTAAAGACCCTTCGCTTGTTCCGCTACCTTTTACACTCCTTTCATAATCTTCTTACTCAACATGAATAGCATTTGTTTCGTTAGGAATAATACCAGCAGAAATAAAGAATGATATCATAATACCTAAAGAAACCCCAGTATAAGCGTGTTGATTAGCAGGGATTTTAATCTGAGCAAAAGGTTCATTCTCCATTGCAAAGGCAACTGATTCTGAAAAGAGCTGGTCCCTTCTTTCACGAAAAGAAAGCTTGCGAAACAATGGGTGACAATAGTCCATATTAAAAAACTGGTCATATGATTCAAAAGGAGTGAACAAGTCAGCCGTGGGTAGAAGTAAATCACAGCTAGGCATAAACCCATACCACGCAGTACTTCCTACGCCAAACATGACCAAAACCAAGAATCGCCCATACCTACCATCTAGGTAAGTGATTGCCTCAACTAAGATTTTGGTTACCCCATCTTCATCTGGTATCAATGATCTTAGACCTCCCGAATCACCATAAGTCAACATTGATAACGGCTTCCTAATATAAGATAATCCAAGCGAATCCTTTATAAAGGTCAAGTTAGTAAATACCTCGTTTGTTACATTGAAACTCTCGAATTGCAAGTCGTTGCCACCCCCCGGCATAAAGTGGTAACCCATAAGCATTTTCACTTTATACCGCACGGATGATGAAGCACTATCAAATATTCTACGAGGTACCTCAATAAGAGGTGTTCTCAATCTATCATTGACAGACTGGCACCAATTAGAGGGAGACATCCTCTCCAAGAACCTTGTAAATGCCCTAGAACCAGAAGACGATGATCCTCCAGTGCCCCCAGAAGACGATGATCCTCCAGTGCTCCCAGAAGACGATGATTCCCCTGATTCCTCAGTCTCATCTAAAGAAAGATTATTGAACATTTTGCACAAAGAAAAGATTTCACTGTTCTCATTGTCATTTAAGAAAGATAACACGGAATTAAATGCAGCTTTTAAGACGACCCTTTTCTCCATTTTCGATTTGTTTTTTCTACTCGAGTATCCCCCCTTTGGATTTTCCCTCTGCTTTTGGTTCGTACCTCAGCATTGGTTGTCTTTACCCTGGGAAGGGTATACCCTTTGAATGCTTAAATATAGATAAGATACTGGGACATCCCGTAGTAATAACTAATCTAATGACTTCTCACCCGATTTGGGCCAGAGATTTGGAATAGAGTCAATTCAAAAAAGTAAGAGTAATATGTTCTATGTAAAAGTAAAACATAAAGGAACCCTATCTAGGAACAAAGAATTAAGATAGCAATACATTAGGTTGCACAAAAAAACGGTTTTTGCATCAATTCAA
>JAOTIZ010068370.1:0-11650 GCA_027123425.1 Erythroxylum panamense
ATATTGTCTCCTCATATGCTCCTCTGTCTCCCATGTTGCTTCTTCAGTTGAGTGGTTCCTCCAAAGGACTTTTACCAGTAGAATGACCCTGTTCCTCAATTGCTTGATCCGCGATCCTATAATCTTAATTGCCTCCTCAATATAGCTTAAGTTAATAGTAACTTCAATCTCTTGAGTCGGTATCATATGTGTCAGATCCGATCGGTATCTTCGGAGGATACTCACATGAAACATATTATGCAAATGAGACATCTCATTTGGTAAAGCCAACTTATAGGCTAAAGGTCCAATCCTCTCTATGATCTCATAAGGACCAATGTACCTAGGGCTCAACTTGCCCTTTTTACCGAATATCAAAACTCCTTTCCAAGGTGACACGCTTAGAAACACTTTGTCTCCCACACTGTATTCCATTTCACGTCAGTGTTGATCCACATAACTCTTCTGTCTATCCTGAGCTGCTTCAACTTTACCTTGTCTACTGTGTCCTGTATTAACTATGGGCCTTCCACCATTCTCAATCCCTCTTCATCCCAATACAATGGCGATCGATATTTTCTACCATACATTGCCTCATACAGTGCCATTCTGATACTTCTGCAAACTCTATCAATGCCATAAATTAGTCCCAAGCTCCTCTAAACACCAATACACAAGCCCTGAGCATATCCTCAACTGTCTTAATTGTCCTCTGACTTTGTCCATCTGTCTGAGGATGAAACGCTGTACTAAAGTTCAACTTAGTCCTCATAGCAGACTGCAGGCTTTGTCAAAACCTCGAAGTAAATCTAGAATCCCTGTCTGATATTATGGACACTGGAACCCCATGCAGTCTCACCACCTCATTTACATACTTCTGGGCCAACTGATCCAGTGAGTTATTCTCCCTCACTCGTAAGAAGTGAGTCGATTTGGTCAACCGGTCCACTATGACCCAAATTGCTTCATGCTGCCTCGAAGTCTTAGGCAATCCCATGATGAAGTCCATAGTGATCCGTTCCCATTTCCACTTCGGAATGGGTAACGAATGTAACTTCCCCACTGGAGCTTGGTGGTCGGCTTTCACCTTCTGGAACATCATACACTTAGACACATATTCTGCCACTTGCTTCTTCATTCCAGGCCACTAGAAATGTTGCTTCAATGTGATATACATCTTGGTCGTATCAGGATGCATAGCATAGGCAGCCATATGAGCTTCCTCAAGAATCTCCTTCCTCATATCATCCACATCAGGCACACACAGCCTCTGTCTCAACCATAATGTCTCATCCTTCAATTCAAACTCAAAATCTGGATTCACTTTCACTTTCTCCATAAGCTTCACTATATTAGGATCTTTGCTCTGGACTTGCCTGATTCTATCCTGTAGCATCGATCTAAGTTTCAATGTGGCAATCAAGGCCCTATCCTTCTCCAGATTCAACTCTACATTCAAAGCTCTCAAATGTATCAAATTAGGTAGCCTCGATATTCGATAACTGAATCTGAGCTGTACTGATATTAGATTTCTTGCTCAAAGTATCTACCACTACATTAGCTTTCCCCGAGTAGTATTCAATAGTGCAATCATAGTCTTTCAGTAGCTCAATCCATCTCCTCTAAGCTTTCAGCATTTGCTTACACTATTGAAAGCTTTATGGACATCTATTTTTCATGGTGTAATTAGGAGAGTATTTAGATCTAGATTATCACTTTAGGAGTTCTTGCATTATAATAACATTGTCTCCAATTTTTATGTCACTCAAATATGCACCTTGGTTCTTACTAATCAAAGGCATTATTTCTTTCTTCAATCTAGTTGCTAGGATTTTGGAGATAATTTTGTATAGAAAATTACTATAGGCTATAGGTCTAAAATGTCCACAATTAAAGGAATTATAACATTTAGCAATCAAGAAAAGGAAGTTTTTATTGATTTCCTTAAGAAGTACCCCCTTTGAGAAGAACTTATGGAATTCTTCTTTAACAAAATTCCTAGTGATGTTCTAGAACTTTTGGAAATAATAGTCGTTAAGACCATCAAGACTTAAGGCCTTCAAACTATCCATTCTGAAGACTACATTCCGATTTCTTTATCATCCATAGATTTAGTTAAAGAATCCAAATCTAGAGGATATACTTGCTTTAGAGTAACCTTACAAAGATCATCGAGTGAAACTATTGAAGGACTAGGAGTGTTAAGGAGAGAATCAAAATACCTTAAAGCTTCGTATTGAATGTCCTAGTGTTTTTGAAGTGTTAAGCCATCTTTGGAGGTGATGGAATAGATTTTGTTGTGGTTTTTTCCTTGCAAAAATATAATTGAAAAAGAAACTTGTACAGTTGTCACTATCCTTAAACCAACTCACTCTAGCCCTTTGTTGTAACAAAAAATTGTTTTTTTAACAACTTACATGAATTTAGAAAATGGTAGTTCTCTTTATCTAATAGCAGTTGATCATTTGGTTTTGAGGCAATTTTTTGGATGTCTTCAAATTCCAATTTTGTGAAATTTATAACAGATCTATTGGATCTTTTCAAGGAGTTTACAATTTTGAGCTCATTTTCGATGGTCTTCAACTTTTGAACACAATTGAATTGCTTGGTCACCTTACAATATTGGTTTGTCCACCTTTTGCAAGCCTCAGAAAAACTAGATTCATTAACAAGATAATTATTAAAACTGAAAGTGTAATATTTAACAATGTTCTGGAATAAGTTCTTTATTATAATTTGAGTATGATTCGAGGAAAGTGGGTCTTTAAACTTAGCAATGTTGTTGGTAAATTGACCTAGCCAAATATCATTGACTAATACACGATCCAATTTTTTCCTAATATACCAATATTATATTTTTTTGTTAGACCAACTAAATATGTGTCCCACATATTTGAGATTTGTCACCTTTAATTCTACTACAAAATTTTTAAAGTCTGTTGAGAAATATCTTGACCCTGAACTTCTGAAATATAGAGGGTTGAGTTAAAATCCCTACAAATCATCCACAGTTTAGTGATGTAATTGTTGATACTTTTGAGATTATTCCATAAAATCCTTCTTTAAAATCCAAAATTGCTCACATATATAAAGAAGATATTCATGTCCATATTCTCCTGAAAAAAGATGTTAAGGTGCATTGTTTGATCATTAGAATCCAATTGGTCCACTTTAATCTCATCATTTTGTAGTAAATGATGATTCTACCAAAAGCATAGTGATTGTGATTGGTGAGCATTTTTCATAGAGAGCCTAAAATGCGTAACTTGCTAAGATTTTCTAATCTTATTTTAGTTTCGAGTAAGCCTATTATGAGAGGCTTCTCCCTCATGATAAAGTCCTTTAAAGCTGATAGCTTAGAGGGACAGTTTATTCCTCTAACATTCCAAGTTATGATTGACATATTAAAGAGATTGGCCTTTGGAGCTTTTCCCCTTGCCCCTTTGTGATCTTCTTCTCTCCACTGTTTGAAACTTATCATTACTTTCAGCTTTATTATTTTCCTTTGGAATACAAATTTGTTTAACCACTAAGTTGTCTTTTGGAGTTATAAGAGGAGTTGCAGAGTCATCTACATTTATTATTGTAACAGTTGATACCCTAGATTTTGTGTTGTTGCAATTTGTAATACCCTCTGTGAAGTGATTAATTCCTTCTTGAGTAGCACAGATGACTGGTACTTGTACAATTCCCCTTTTTTGATTTTCAATGCTAGTATCAGTTATATCTATATTGTTTATATTTTCTTTTATCTCCAAGTTTTTATCATTCTTATCATGAATAGTCTTCAAGCTTCCCCCTTCTACATTTTAGTTCCTTTAGCATTAGTAGTTTTAGAAGTAGGATTTTGCTCACGAGTTGTCAACATATTTACTCCATCCTGTACTTCTTTGCCCTCTATATTTGTGTTTACAAAATTATGGTTTTCCATAATCTCTATATGCTGATCTTCCTCTGCAATCCTCGTAAGCTCCTGGTAGCCTCTAGATTTGAAAGTTTTCCTTATAACTCTCCAAATCTTATATTTTAACTTAGAAGGTGGCCTCTAATGGTAAGAGATGGCTACGCTATCTTCCCACAACTTGTTATCATGTCCTAATCTCATTATTGGGATTTCATTTCCAAGATTGACATATATTATTCAGTATCCTATTCTTTTCTTTTTAGTAATGCTCTCATCCATGCAAAGGGGATTTCCAATGTAGCTAGCTAAGGAAATTAACCCCTAAGTAGTCTAGTACTTGAGAGGTACATTATGAAAGTTTATCCAAAGTGGAATGCTTTGGATCTTGATGGTTTCTAATCTCAAGCTGTGCTGTCATGTTTGTAAGAAAATTGTTTCATTGCCTAGATGCCATGGACCCTTTTCAAATTTTTTGTGAGATTCAGAGGTTCAGGAGAATGTAAATAGGATGACATTTTCCTCTAAAAGAAGAACATCAGTTAATCCTTTGTTTTTCCAGATTTTGTTGGCCCATCTTTTTATGATTAGAAAAGTTGGTCATTGATCGAAGAAGAGTTTGAAAATTGTGGACTCCTAACTATGCGCTCCCTCTTTTAAAATCTCAAGAATAAGGTAGACAATAAGTTTACCATCCATTTCTAGTGGTGGTTTGAAAGATAAGTTGGAAATGAGGTGGCCTCCAACCACCTGTTTCCAAGTTTTTTGGGGAAGGGGTGCAACATAATGTTGAGAAGAGGATTCTGGTATAGGGGTGAGACGTGGAAAAAGTGGAAATTTATAGATGTTTTGGGACTTTATTTTAAGCATTGTGATGGGGGGGAGGCATATAAATAGAAAAGAAAAACTTTGTAGAATGAGCGATAGATAAAAGGTCGTTAAAAAATGGTAAAGAAAGTTTGGCGGGAGAGTGAATTGGTGAAAAGGACTAGAATGCCCTTAGTTACTGGAAAAACTAGAAGTAAGGAAATGATAAGAATGCAATGGAGGACAAAGATGGAGAAGAGCTAGAGGTGAAAATGAAAGGAAAATCAAGGTGAAAATGAAAGGGAGTCGAGGATACCTATACTACATTTAGAAAGAGGGAGGAGAAACTCTATCTAACGCATCCTTCCATTATGCCATAGTTTTTTTTCTTATGGTGCTCTAACTTTTTGGATTCAATTTTTAGAATTCTAGTTAGGACCAACTTGTTAACTAGCCTTCTTCTCTCAAGCTAAAGAAAACAAAAGATTGAAAGCTCTTTATTGGTGCTTTTAGTTGATTAGTTTATACAGTTAGGAAGGAAAGGAATATCATAAATTTTAAATTCAAAAGCTAAGAGCCCAAATCATTTCACACTCATACAGTTGTTAGAGAAGTGCTATAAAGGTAATCACCTTTAGCATTTATTGTACAATTCCTTTTGATTAACAAAAAGGCTCTTTCGTTAATTTGATGTTCATGTTCTTTATGAATTGATAATGACCTTAAATCGAATTAATGAAATCCTTGATACATTACATAACATGAAGGAAATCATGATAAGATCATGATAACAAGATTCCTATCATGTGTTATTATATTAGTATCTAAATTATCCTTAGTCATAGGATTAGTGAGACGGGACATTGTTAATCTGGACAAACTAACACATGTTATAATGCTTGATTAGATCAAGCAGTGGATCCCATAAGTTGTAAGTATGAGTTGTTTAGGATTAACTTGTAGATGCTTACTAATAGTAGTATGTATATTAAATAACCTGTCATGAGACAATCATGTAAATAATCTATTCTAGTGTTAACGATAGTCTCATCATAACAATGGTTCAAATATCTTTAGAGTTGAGGTGCTCAAGGATATCTTAGATACTAATCTTATACTTTGACTCCATTCCTCATTGCCTCTTATAGGTTGCTCATAAGATGGTGATTGGTTACAACTTGAAGTATTCGAAGGTAAGTAAGTAGCCAATAAAGATTCACCACTTATAATAGAAGGAGATGATACCTAAGGACTCTTATCGGGGTCATTACTTGGGAATCTTTGTCCAGAGTGAAAATGTATAGTCTTTAGTCACATATCCAATTGAGTAATGAGCCTCAGGGATAAGAACTAATATCACTTGGGCTAGATGTGATGTAATCAGTCTAGTGGGAGTTGAAACTTTAAGCATACTCTGAACCAAGTGGGGTATAGATAGTGAAAGGATAAATTGCATGAGAACATTATCTATATAAGGGTTCATAGTCAAACTACTAACTTTTTGGTCAATTAGGGGTCATGATGTGTTGCTAGATACCGCTCATGACTTGCTTGAATTAAGTTTTAATTCAAGTGGCCAACATAACCGGAAACCTAATGGTCACACGCATTGAAGATGCGAAGGATGAGTAAAATAGTTTTGGATGGGGATCCAAGATATGAGAGATGTATAACTAAGCTACACAAGTGTGGTAGATTAGGGTCATTTAATTGTGAATCATATGACATAAGCGAATCTAGCTTATTAGGTAAGATGAAAAAATTACTTTTTAATAAGAAAGATGACAAACTTACCCTTTAAAGAAAGGGTGGAAGTTTCATGCTAAATTAAGTGGGACAAAAAACCACTTAATTCCCACTAACTTTCCATTGATGTTGGGGGTTAGAGGAAGGCTAAAGGATGTAAGAAACATCAATTTTCCTACAAGTGTTGTGTGAAAGAGAGAATTTTGGTGAAGTTTTCATCATCTTCTCTCTTTCTACAAACACTCTCTCAAAGAATTTATCACAAAGCTAGCACTTTGTGTATGTTTTAGCCATTCTTCCTAAGAGGTTTTAGGCTTCGCTCTTCACATGAATATCATTAGAGACGTCCTCCTTTGGTCGTTGTGGTTTACAACAACCCAAAGAAGTGAAGACAATGAAGAATGAAGGAGATTGTAAGGTACACATCTTAAATTCATGTTTTGTTAAAGTTACATCTAATGGCACTTGAAAGTTCTTGATTTTTTTGGTTTTGTTTTATATTTCAGCTGTGGTTTTCTATTTTTGATGCATGTGACGCAAGATCAAAACCCAACAACAGTTGCATTGATAAGACAAATCTTGGTAAACAAGCTAGATACTAAGTAACTCAACCTATAGATAACCTGCAAATGGAACATTTGATCCTCCTATTTACACATTGCTTATCCATTCCACTTAGTCTACTTTTTTCCCACTATAAAGAAACTCCTCAAATGCTTACATTAACCTTTGATTTTTTTGTTTGTTCCTGCTACTCTAACTTACAATATTTGGGTGGCTTATATTGACCATTTTGTAAGTAACTCGTGTCTTAAAGTTGCTTTCCTTATGCAATTGAGTTATGGATATGAACAACTTTTTTTGAAAAACTAAAGAAATAATATTAACTAACCATAGAAATAAAATTAGTCTATTAGGAAGATCCCATACTCTATAAGTTAATTAAAAATACATCCTACAATTGTTACCAACTACAATAAACAAGAGGCTATCAATTAAAGATCTAAGGAATTGACTAACTTATATCATAAGTAAAGAGTCTCCCTAATAGTATGAAAGTTCACAGAAGTTGTCTCCTTCTCAGTAAAAAATTTGTTCTTGAATTTCTTGTTATTCCTTTCATTCTAGATTCCAAGGAGAGTGGACCCACAAGGCAATGAAATAAAGCTCTAAGGTGACATAATGGTTTTTAGTATGCTTAGCCAACCATTGAATGGCTTTTGAGAGAGAATCATTTGTGAGATCCCAATGATAGAATTTTTAAATCTTTTTCCAAATCAGAGATGCTAAGGAACAATAAAAAACTAATCATCCCTTATTTCATCACAATCCCTGCATAAGATACAAAAGCTATTCACTGCCAAAAAGTGCAGCCTATCTATAATACTTGGCATGTTTTTCGTTATAAGCCATAACTGAAATAAGTTTATGAGAATAAGAAACTTTTTCCAAATAATAGTGCACCAGTTCACCTTAGGATTAGAAGGTTACATCAAATTCCTAGTTTGCTTGCTAAAAATATTAGAAATAAGCTTACCCTTCCAATAAAAGATGTTTAAATGGAGAATATTAGTTTGATAGGTAGGTTTATAGTTTAACAAGACTCAAGGAGGAACCCATTCATTGTTTTGTATCAGCTTGGAAACCTTATCATCCAAAGGTCTAATAGAGCTAGTTATTGAATACCCAATTATGTTAATTAGTTGATCATAGTCCATTCAATTGTCGTACCATTTAGTAGCTTTCTCACCATTCCTTACTTTATAGAAGAAGTCAACTTTAATATGATCTATAAGGTGCAAGAGTTGAACTACAAATAATTGTGCAACCTTTGCAACCAAAGTGAGTTTTTATCCTTGATGATTTGCATACTTTTTTCATAATCAATACTGAGTTAGTAGCCTTGATATCTTTAACTTCCAGCCCTTCTTGATCTTTAGGAATATCTACCCATTTGGCTTTTACAAGCCCCTTCACTCCATCATGATGACTCCAAAGGAAGTTTCTAAATAATATTTCCAACATATTAATAAGCTTTTTCGAGAGATACATATGAGAACTCCAATAGATGTGAGAAGAAGAGAGAATATATTTACTTAATTGAAGTTTCCTAGCATAAGACAGAGATTTGTTAACCCAAGAAGCAATTCTGATACGAACCTTTTCAACCAGTGAATAACATTCTAAGAAATTCAATCTTCTAATGGATATGGACAAACATTAAATGTGGAAGCTTCCTTCTTATATGAGTAATTATGGATATGTAATATTCCATATCTAAGGCAACTATAAAGATCAAGAAATGGCTTTTATTCAAATTCAATTCCATACCTGAATGTCTCTTGAAAAGCTGAAGAGAATCCATTAAAATTTGGATTGAGGCTAGATGAGCTTTGCAAAATAAAAACAAATTATAAAAATATAAATTAATTAAGGAACCTTCGTACATTTGGAATAGAATTTGAAATTAGGATTTATACATTCATTGTACTTAAAAATAAGAGCTAGAGCTTCCATACATAATAAGAAGAGATAAGGGGGCAAAAGCTCCCCTATTCTTATCCCTATTGCTTCTTTGAAAGGCTTGGAGGGGATCCCATTTACCAAAACACAAATATGAAGCAGTGGAAACACACTCTTTAATCTAAATAATGAATTGTCCAGGAAATCCAAATACTTACATCAATTGCAATAAGAAATCCTAGTTGATGTTATCAAAGGCTTTATAAAAATCAACCTTGATAGCAAAATTAGATGGAGCGTTACTTCTTGAATACCCTTTTAAGAGCTCCTAAAAAAGTAGATCATTGTTTTCAATTTCTCTATCTTCAATGAAAACACTTTGATTGTCACTAACAGGAGTGTTAACAACCTTATTCAATCTCAAAGCAATCAATTTAGAGATGATTTTATAAATTGGTATAAGAGATAGGTCTATAATTCGTCTATAATTCCTAAAAGAATCTAGATTAGATAGATTAGGAATTAAGCAAAGGAATTTTTTATTTATCTCCTTTAAAAGCTTACAAGATTTGAAGAATTCATGAATTGCATAAAGGATGGTTTCACCAATCACATCCTAAGATTTCAGCCCATCAGTTCCTGGAGCTTTCAACCTATCCAACATGAATATAGTATCCACAATTTCCTAACCCTTAATTCGAGCAATCAAAGAGGACGCAATCTCTTCTGGAATTTTTTGGAGATAAAGCAGTTTAATAAAAAAAGAGAAGAATAAGAAGCTTTAGTAGTACCAATCAGCTTGGAAAAGAAATTAGAGGCTTCCATAAGGATAGAATTATGATCTTGCAAGATAGAACCCTCATTAGAAACAATAGAGCATATCTTGTTCCTATTCTTCTTAGCCAAAACGGTGTTGAAAAAGGATTTAGTGCATTGTTCTCCATCTTTGAGCTACGAAATCCTGGATCTCTACTTAAGAAGAGAATAATGGTTATGAACAAATTGTATAAAATTATCCAACAAACCTTTCTCCTTTGCTAATAGATTTGCACTATCTGGATTAGAAATCAATAAATTATGAACTTTAGACAATTGTACTCTAGCCTCATCCACCCCATTTTGAGTATTGGTTCCTATAAATTTGTTAAGAAGCTTGAGCTTCTCCTTAATAGTTTTTAGTCTTTACACAGTTTTGTGAACTAGATACTGTCTTCTTAAACCACCTTTGTAAAAGGCTCTAGGAAGCCTCTCTGTTGAGCCTAGAAGTTGTTAGACCTGAATGGTAAATGCCTCATTGTATAGGTTAAAAAACCTGACAATATTATGGGAGTATGGTCAAAAAATGAGGGAACCATAAACTCAACTATACTATCAAGGAATTTTGATAACTAGTAGGGATTAACAATTGCCCTATCAAGTTTCTTTCTAACTAACCAATCATATCCTTGTTTATTACTCCATGTAAGGAAATTCCACTTTGATTTAAGCTCTGTAACACCTAAATGATTAACATAATTTAAGAAATCTTTAGTGAAATTTTTAAGACAACACATTTCTTAAGCTTCTGCGCTATTTAGTATGGAGTTAAAGTCTTCACAAACACCCAAGGCAGATTAATATTGATTCTTAAATCCCTAAGATTGTTCTATAAATCATTCCTTTAAAATGCAAAATTGCTAGCTTAAACTACAGTTAGCACAACTTATTTTGCTTATAACCATTCATTTTTCAATTCAATATAATTCCTTATTTAAAAAAAGTTCATAAATAATTTATAAGACAAAGGACATCAACCTCCTTTATAGTTTATAAATAATAAAAAGGGTCAAAATAGGCCTTAAGGTTTTTTTAATCAAATTTTAAATGTTTCAAAACATTCAAATTAAACCCTAATGTTTGATAAATTTTTTAAAAATCCCTACTTTATCATAAATCAAATTACTTTGTTACAATTTACTAACCTGAATTTTTATTTTTACATTTTTTGTAGGCCCTAAACCATATAGACATTAACATCACTAAGATGAAGCCTCTATGGTAATAGAAGACCTCTGTTTTTAAAAATTGTTTATTTCACTAGGAAAACAAACTAGGTAAAGGTCTACCACTTAAACAAAATTTAGATACAAAGAGTATAAACATCAAGTTACTTCCCTGTCCTAATCAAAGTTAGATATGTTTAGAATCCAAAACATGATATGAAAACCCACTGTAGTAAATACTAAGAAGAAAGGAACATAAAAAAGACAAGAAAGAGAGAGATCCATCAATTTTTTGACAGACATTACCCTTGCTCAAAAGAAAATAACAGGACGAGACAACTTTAGTAATAGCGTAACGTAGATAGAAGAAGAAAGACAAAAAGAAATCACGCTCCACAGAAGCCTTGTTGTATATTGTCTAAGCCCCTCCTTCTTCATCTTCTTTTTTGATATAGGATTCTTCTTGACTTTCGGAAGTGTCTTCTAGGCATATTTATATAGTACATAGTTTCCCACCATGAAGACCAGTAAAATGCCTACAATCTATGTTCTAAAACTCGGACCGGTCATCGAATCGGTGACCTTACTGGTCACTGGTTTGACCGGTTCTACCGGTACGTAATAATTATGCAATAATTATATTTAATTATGCATAATATAAAAAATATAAAAAAAAATAATTGTCGGACCGGTCGGACCGGTCAATTGACCGGTTTTGACCGGTTCAAACTGGGTCAATTTATAGCCGATTTTGAAGGATCAACCGGACCAG
>JAOTIZ010068387.1:0-11648 GCA_027123425.1 Erythroxylum panamense
CAGAAGGGATTGAACATGTCAAGTTGTTACTAGAAAGATCTAATCCAATGAAGCTAATGTCAAACATACGGGTTGTGTAGTACTGGTAAGTGTTTCCTTTTTCTACCAATTCAAGAAGTTCGTTAAAGACAACGAAACTGTCATCCCTAGTAGTTTTGATAGTTTCGTTCTTGAGTGAGAGAGTATCAAACCTATTATGGGAAAGATCAACAAACATTAATCCATTCATCATCTTCCATAGATAAATAGGTATTTCACCTTCCAATTTGTTATGCTTTAGTAGAACATATCTCAACCCGTACAAATTCTTCATTGAGTTCGGTATGCCGCCAGTTAGGGAATTATGACTAAGATCTAGTACGGCTACATTAGAGTTGGGAAGTAAATCGGGAAATGGTCCTTCAAGTCTGTTATGGGACAAATATATGTGTACAACATGTGGAGGTATGAACATTAAGGGTAGGCTTCCAAAAAGGCTATTATTTGACAGATCCAAGATTATAAGAGATGACATATTCCCAATCCATTCTGGTATCTTTCCAAATAAGTTATTGTGACCTAAGTTTAATAATAAGAGGGGAGAATTAGACAAACTATCCGGAATCTTTCCAGTGAAATCATTTCTGTCCAAGTATAAATATTGTAGCATTGGAAAATACCTTCCAAGCTCTTTAGGAATGTGGCCATAAAATAGATTGCTAGAAATGTCCAAGTAGCCCAATTTTGGGTGAGGATGAATTGGCAAATGCAGCGTTCCTGAAAGAGAACAATTGCTTAAATAAAGGTATTCCAAATTCGTATTGTTGTCTAGTAACCAACTGGGAAATCCAGCTCCCCTCATTTGAATACCGGAAAGATTAAGATAGCTCAAATCATGCTGATGGTGTAGAAATAAGGGAAATGATACCCCTCCTTCGTAACTATCGGACAAACTAAGTTCTTGTAGCTGAAACTTAGGAGTCAAATTATGATCAGTCCCACCACTTTTTGCATACACCTTGTTTCCACCGGCATATAAATACTTGAGTTTAGAATGATTGAGAAATGGAGAGAGTGATATTGGAATTTGAAATTGATTATTATCAATTCGTAGGTGCTCAATAGAAGTGAGACTCTTCAAAGGAGATGCAGATATATTTCCAGTGAAGTAATTGGAGGACAGGTCCAAATACTGAAGAAGTGTCAAATTGGCCAACGAAGGAGGCAAGATGCCACTAATATTATTGTGTTGTAGATCAAGTCTATGGAGATTCTTCAAATTCGCCAAACAAGGAGGCAACGTGCCATTAATATTATTGTATCCTAGATCAAGCTCCTGAAGATTCTTCAACTTGCATAATTCTAAAAATAAATTGAGAGAACATTAGATGATAGAGAGAAAAATAATAATTTCTCAAAATTTAAGTTAACTCATAAAGAGGATACCATTAACGTTGCCAGTGAGCTCACAATCTGTCAGCTTTAAAGATTCAAGTGAAGTAGTATTTGCAATGGAGTTGAGGAAGCTATTGCCCACATCATTAGAAGTCAAAGCTAAATGTTTCAAGTTCTGGAAATGGGGCAAACCTACGAAAACCACACAACAAAAATATAATATTATCAATTATTAATTATTTTTAGGATTTTTTATAAATAACATGATTATAAATCATTAATTATAATTATCAGTATTTTTAAACATTACATATTTTGTACAAAACTCTAAATGATAATTTAACTTTTGGTCATCCTTAATTATTAACAAATTAAAGCAGAAATTACTCATAAATTTGATACAACGAATTTGTAGGGCAAATCTAAAGGATTTACTACTTACTTTGAATGTTGAGTCTCTTATAGAACATACTGTCCAAGGACAAGAGCCTCAAAGATTGAAGTAAGTTATCATCCATGTCAGTTTACGTATAAAATAAATTAAGTTGAATAAAATTAGCAAGACATAACAATCCGTCCAACTTACACATATATAACATATAAATGAGAAAATGGTATTAGTTTGTAATATCATATAGTGTTTGTGTGGTATTAACATAAATAAGTACTACCTTCATTCTCTACGCAGCAGACAATGTTGTTAGCTGTTAAATCAAGACTTTTAAGTTGTTGAAAGGGAAGGAACACTAAAGCATTGAACTTCCATTCTCCTAAACTCCAATCTCTAAAATTCGAAAGCTCCAACTCATTGACTCGCCCTGTTGTGTCATCGCACATAACTCCGTCCCATTCACAACAATCGATATTCAACTTCCAGATGGAAAACTGAAATGTGCCGTTTGGGTAATTGAAGGAATGTTGGAGCTGCAACAGTGCAGCTCTCTCCTGCTCCAAACAACCATGGGAGCTCCCCCATTGTAATAGCAATAATAATACTATCATAGTAATCACTTCTTTTTGTAACCTCATATTGGTATTATGCTCTCACCTTTTCTACTGATCGACTAGTGCTCTTGTTGCTTTTTGAAGAAATGATGAACAACCACAAGAATTTTATAGCACCATTCTAATGAATTATTGTTCAAGAAGTCAAGTCTACTCCAAATATACACGCAAAGTGATCACTATAAGAGCATCTATATCAAAGTTACCAAGTCACTACACCAACTTGGTTAATATTGCAACTTTTATCATGTAGCACCATCATAACCTTGCAACTTTTATAACACCAACTTGATCAATACTGCAACTTCTATGAAATAGCACCTTCAACCAAACATACACGTTAAGGGATAACCTTCAGAGTGAAGTTTTTGAACAAATGTTTATGCCTCCTTTGTAAAATTTCTTATGTGGAGCAAAAATCATCCCATTTTGTAAGTTGTGTTGTTGATATGATGACTTTTTTCTTAGATGTAGATGCTCTGATAGTGATTAGTTTGCGTGTATGTATGTTTAGAGTAGACTTGACTTCTTAAGCAATAATTCATCCTAACATTACGAAAGTATTATTGAGTTTAGTTAGTACTGATTTTTGTAAATGATGAATGGAAATTAAATTTAGGACAAAATTTACAAACCTCTTATGTAGCTTAAGAAATTTTAAAAAAATCCTAATTTTTAAAAATCTCCAAAAAAATCATTTTGTTTTTAAGTTTTTTCATAAAATTTTGATAGATTCTTTTCATTAATTCACAAGGTAATGTTATTATCTCCTATATTAACCTCCCAAAGATTAAATGACTTGGTAACTTTTTCTTTTATATGGATGCTCTGATGGTGATATCTTAACGTATATGTTTAGAGTAGACTTCATTTAGAGTAGACTCCAGGTTTCTTGAACCATAATTAATGTTGTCATTGTCATGTAGTGTACCAAAATTTCTTTCCAAATGACTTTAATTGACTGACTTTGTAAAGACTTCTTGAACAATAATTGATGTTGTCATTGTCATGTAGTTAACCAAAATTTCTCTTCAAATGACTTTAGTTGATTGACTTTGTAAATGCTGAAGGGAAATTTCTCTTCTGAACACATGCTTCATTTTACCTATACCATACCAATTGATACTTGTCAAGACTTTAAACTTAAAAAGTAAAAAATAAAAACAAATTTTACAATATATTTCACCAATCATTTATATTATTAATCCACATAACTTTATCAAATATGAAAGCAAAAATTTATGTTAAAGTTTTTATTTGAGTTAATTAAAAAAAACTTAACTTTGTTTAATTTTATAATTATAGTCTGAATTTTAATGAATTTTAAAAAGTAATAATAAAATGGTTAAAATTTCATTTTTTTCAATTCTAACTTAAACTTTAAAAGTGACAATAAAATATTTAAACTTTCAATTTTTTTCAATTCTAACTCAACGTTAAATATCTATATACAAGCTCTTTCTATCCATCTTCTGCTCACGCAAACACACAAAAAAGAAGAAGAGAAAATCATAGTATTTCAGAAGTTACGGTGTGATCGGGCTGGTGTAATGACTGCGTGGGTCAATGCACCAAAGTCTTTTCTTGTGACATATATGAACAGAGAGACGTTGGAGTAGAAGAACATATGGAATGGTTGTCCAAGTAAAGAACATGTTGGCCCCTCAGGCTGACCGACCGACTGAGTCAAGTAAAGAACATTTTGGCCCCTCCGACTGACCGACTGAGTATACTTTCTTTTTTGATTTTTGTTAAGTTGGAAAAGAAGCATACTTCAGTGCCTTCTTTCAAAGACAATTCACATCATTGATCGAAGGGTCAAGAAATTTATTAAGCGTGCTAAAGGAAATTAATGATGATTTATTTACAGTTCATGAGATAAACACAAGCATAGTGCTGCGTTTTAATGTAGTTCTCGACTTGTCCACCGATTCAGTAGAGTCTTTAGTTACACTTCCATATAATAAAACAAAAACAGAGGAAGAGAAAGGATGAGGGGAATGTTTAGAAGGGGGGAGTATAAGAGGTCTCATATCATTTGTCTTGTACTCGTTAAGTTGTTCTTTTTACTACAAATTAAGAACTTGATCATCATAATACTACTGAAGAACCTAAGTAATAGTTTTGGAAGTATGATTCTTGTATAGAAATATCAACCAGCTTTAATTCATTCATCATTTGTCTTGTACTCGTTAAGTTGTTCTTTTTACTACAGATTAAGAACTTGATCATCATAATACTACCGAAGATATCTGTATTGTCCTTATGCTTGTTGTCAGTGTTAATTGACTATGTTTGATTAATTGTCTGAAGTTATTAGGCAGTCTAGCACCAATAGATAAATCAAATGCACGGTTATGTTGAAGGAATGAGCCTGTCATGGATCCTCTTTCTCTATGTTTGTCAAGTGTTTGTCTCCCAAGTCTCACCGTTACGATTTGCTGATTCTAATTAGTCCCTTATCTGTGGTGTATTTTCTATGTAACACTAACCATGTTTTCTAATGTTTTTTGCTTAATCGCTTTGGGATATTACTGTTTAGATATCTCACACTGATCTGAACTATTCATTGAGCCACTTGGGCTTACATTGATTGATGTGCACTTCCTGATGCTTAACGAGTATTTTCTCTTTGAAATCATTTATTATTGGAAACCTATTACAGTTGTTCTTTTCGAGCAGGCAGCTGGAATGGCTTGGCCATTGCTGCTACAAAAAATGGAGGTCCAGTTGATATACACAGGGTATTGCTTTTTATCTATGTACTTCTCACATACTATGGAGGCTGTGATTATTCTAGGTTAAGTTTTCTTAATTGCCTCCTGGTTGCATCAAATCATCCTTAACTAACTGCAAAATGTTTTGCAGGTACTTGATAATGGTGTTATTATTGATTCCCACGATCAACATTCTACTGTCGACGCTCTTCTGAAGCTTGTTGCTGACAAGCATCTTTGGGCAAAATGCCGGCAAAATGGCTTGAAGAACATTCATATATTCTCGTGGCCTGAGCATTGCAAGACATACCTATCTCGAATAGCTAGTGGTAAGCCAAGGCATCCCCATCAGCAAAAAAGTGATGACGGAAATGATTCATTTCAAACAGATTCACTAGAAGATTGCTTAAGAGACCTGCATGATTTATCTTTGAACTTCAAATTTTCATTGGATGTGGAAAAGAGAGGAGCTGGTGGAAATGCTAACTCGCTTGAAACTGAAGAAAACATTTCTGATAACAGGAGTAAATTAGAGACTGCTGTGTCGGCAAGGTCGAAGGGAGTTTTAAAGGACCCACGAAAAGGTGGATTCACTGACAAAGCTGACCAAAGTAACAGCTCGGGCAAATTTCCAGCTCTTACAAGGAGGAAACATATTTTTGTTATTGAAGCTATTGAAAAAGAAAGAAATGATGGTTCAGTCGAGTGCATTCTCTCGACATCCTTGACCATTTCTGAGATACACTCATTCCTTGTCTCAGGGGAATTTATCCCCAGCAATTTTGAAGGATTACTTGGTGGGCTGCACAAAAGCGTAATACTGAAGGGGTTTTGTACTACAAATGAATAACTCTACAGCAACAGGAGCTACCCTCTCTCAGATGTCATTCCAGCTGACAGTCTCCATTGTCATCCAAACAAGTAAAGACTGCTCCAGCACTGATGTCCGGAACGCCTTGGGACAATTAGGATGCATCAAGGATTAGAAGGTTCCAAGTTATTTCATTCAATTCAAATTTGTGCAAGATCCTCTCAACAAATATCTAAGATATTAACTTGTCCCTTTCCCAACAGATGTATTACCTTGCAAAAGTCATACTCTTGTGGTCATATCAGGATTGGACATTTATTTGTTATAGCTGTCGCAAATGACTCTTGTACATAGAAGCAGAGAACTACAAATCTAGAGAAGGGCCCTTGCCCTTTTTGATTTGCTATCTTGCTTTTCAAGTAAGGCAAGACCAAGGTTAGTTGTAGTATGAACGTTTCAGAGCTTCATATTTCCAGGTTAAACCTGCTAAAGGGATGACTTGCTGATGATAATATCTTATAGATAACTCAACTTATCATAAGTAAAACATAAATCATTATCTTCTAAATCTACTTAGATTTGTCGTCTGTAACTCAAGTTGGAGAACTGGATGCTTCAATACCAACCTCACAAATTATAAATGTTATTTACATCCAATCTTTCCAACTGGTAACGGATATATATTCTGTTACATGTATCCCATAAGTTAGTTGGCTCCCCAACCGTGGGATTTAAAGAACCCATAAAGCAGATGACTTCCTAGTCCCAAAACCAAGAGTTTGTTGATTTATACCAACAGATTTTCGAACCGTCCAAGGAAATTGATTGAAGCACCAGTTGGTCCAGTTCACTGGAAAGGATCAGGATACGAACAACCTTGAGACAAGTTACTCTGTTTACATATGCGGAGTGGGTTGAGCCATCTACTTAAGGAAGGAGTATGAACCACCTAAGTATCAATGAAGTCATGTCCCAAATCTGAACCAGCGTTGGTCAACAGTCCCCACTTGTTACAGAAACTGTTGAAGTACACAGATGGAATAGCAGATAAAAAGTTTGACTTTGGGAAAGATTGTACAAGTATGCATTCATTACCTTGTAGCTTACTAGTTCACCTCCTACCAAAGCTAACAAAGTCAGGAAAAGTGGATTCCTTATTGATCTTTTACTAATTGAGACAAAGAGAGAGAGGGAAAAAAAAAAGGAGGTCTCCAAATAAGGAGCAGAAATTGTGGTCTGACTTGGAGTGTGTAGGGATATTGATTATGAAACTGGAGATACAAATGGAGCATCTACATGTGCCTCACATTAAGTTCTAGCTTGATCCTTTTATTTCCATGCACGTGAGCTCTAGAATATGGAGTCAATTATAGAACACTTGATGTTCATGTCAGAGTGAATTTCAAACAAATAAGCAATGCTGTTCATATGCCCAAACATAGCACTATTACAAGACCAGGTAAAATGGAAGGCCACATCAGTTTTTTATCTTTTCTTCTTCTTTCTGCCTTTTCTTAAGGAGGAAGAAGGCATCAAATTAAACTAAATTATGTTTAAACATATGGAAAATTATATCGCTAAAGTTACAACAAATGTGTTTTACACATAAAACAATAGAGTGAAATACAATGAGGAAAGAGGTAATGTGCTAAGCAGCTGCTTACTACAACATCTTAAAGAATAGAAAGAATTGGAGCCACCATCTGAATTTACCAATGAAAGGTGCAAGCCAAGCATTGCAAATTTCAAATCTATCAATTCACTCCCCCTTTCTCGTTACAGTGAAGGAATTATCCTTGATTTTCAACTGATTGTTAAATGAAGCGTATAAAAATAACATTTCAATACCTCGCCTCTCCCCCTCCCATCTGTTCCTTCCAAATCCATGGCAATTGTGAATGGTTCAACATCAACACAGTTTGCTATCCAAATTCCCTTGGTTGTTTGACTCCTGAAACGAAATTAGATTTTCTCCCCGATAAGCTATAATCATGACTATTAAAGGGTTAAAAAGAGTCAAAGTACCAGACCTTCCACGGTAAGCATCCATTTCCCTGATTCTTGTACGGAAAAGATGATTCATTAGGGTGCTCTTACCTCTATGAAAAAAGAGGGAAGATTTAGATCGCAGATGACAGATATTCACTATGTATGGAATAACATGATGCACATACAGAAGATAAACACAGGAAATAATCCAAAACAAGAAATAAAACTTGTACATTCTCAGAGAATGGACTGTTGGTGTCTTAAAAGTCAAGAAAGTAAAAGTTGTCTGTCAAGAAAGTAAAGGTTGTCTGTCAAGAAATAGTTAGTGTTGGTTAGACGATAGCTTTTGTAAAGGCTGTTAATATTGTTGACAGCAAAATGTATAAATACAGAGTATTGAGATTAAATGAAATTTAATTCATTCTTCTCAAATCAGTCTCTATAGCTTAATAATTCTATCTACGTTTTCGTAAAAATAAGACATTCGTTCTCTGCAGAAAAGGAAATGGCAGGTAAGTATGATGAATATTTCAGTCAGTTAATGTTAACGTTCCATCTCATTTGCTACAAAACCTGCCAATGCCTGAACCAGTTGAAGAATTCCAATGTACCTGAGTTGACATTTGTTTAGGATCAAAACTTTCAGAGAAAACTTGGGATTCATGAGGAAGGATACCAGTGCATTCCCACCCTGCATTAATAACTTCCTGTCAAGTTTTCTCAAACTAAGGAAAACTAACTATATAACCTTCATTTCCCATAGGAAACATTCAGAGCAAGGAAAATAAGAACAAGTTAGTGCATGTTTGTTTGAAGATAAATCCTGTAACACTTTAAAACGTATTGAATCTGCAATACCTGGCACTGAAATTTGCAGTGCTTTATTTCAATATATGTGGCATTTCTTAAATACTACATTCATGTAACATATAACTATTAGAACCTGAATGTATAGAACTGATTAAAGTTATTTTGTTCAATTGAAAAATGTAAAAGATATCCATGCGGACGGCACCATAAAGAATTAATTAACTGACCTCTTCTGAAATAGGATTTCTTTCAAGATTCAGCTCAAGAATTCCACAAATGAAAGTAGCATCACTGTTAAGTTTGTGGATGTACGTAGGTGTTAATCTACAGAATGATAAGTCAAGTATCACAGAGTCTTGAGACCCTTTGAAAAGGGATTTTGTTATCTTTAGTGCCCCTTCCTACAATTTCCATCAGTTTGCAAAATTAATAAGAGGCAGAGAAAAATAATTCAAATTGCATGCAAAGGTTGGACGCAGAAAAAACATAAAGAAAGGCAAAAGTGTACTCAGTTACTCACAGTTCCTACACCAGTTCTCCCAAGTACTAGTTGTGAAAAAGACGAGGTTTTAGCAAGTTGGCAAAGGGTATCTATAACTGGCTTGCTAAAACCCAATCCATTCAGACTCAGTTCTGTATAACTGCAAAGATCAAAACATCAGATTCAGAACATTTTGATCTAAGGTGGCCAACACCTATTCCCTATCTGAAGATAGAAATGGAAATGTATTTTACTAGGTAAAGGGTTTTGGCCTTGAACCTTTTCAAATTAACAAGTTTGGTCAATAGATTATTGAGAACATACCAGATATGGGCTGATTGTGTCCTGTCAAAATGACTGATTATTAGGCAGGACATGAGCAATAACATAGAGGGTGTACTTAACACATTCTCCGTTTAAGTACCTATTGAAAGTTGTGCCACGACAGAGCAACCATTTAGTCCATCAGAGACCTTTTGGATAGTCCTAGACGTAATAGAACACCGCTCTATATTTAAGCTATAAAGGGCTGCAAGAGCAAAAAGCATAATAAGAAAACATCAAGACCAACACCTTCAACTTGAGAACAGAGTTAGACGAGTCATGAAGAAGTTGGCCATGCTAACATGCCAATAAGAAGAGCTTCAAGATCAAGTCATGGCATCTACAAGGATCTTTTATGCCAAAATAAGATTTAGGATTTTACCTTTACACTTTTCCAATATAGTTGAAAGGAAAGATGCACATGTATCAGTGACGCGATTTTCAGGTAAATTAAGCACTTCTAGACGAGTGAAGAGCATAGGGCACTCACAGATCTGCAGAACCACAATTAGAAAGCTCATAATGAGCTGCAATACAAAATGTTGCTCTATTCTTTTAAGATGCTAATAGTGATTCCACAGAATCTCCACATTCCAATGAAGACAAAATTTGGGGATTCTTAGGAATTCAACATGGGATACATATGACAAATGTGGCAATCTTTATTGCATTTCACAAAGGCCAAATTTCAGCCACTATATGGTCACATTCTATGAACATTCCTTCACATGAAATTGGTGGAGTACAAACGAACAGGTCACAACTACTGAAAATCAATCAAGTGAAAGAGGAAAGATAGAAAGCAGGGGATCATGATTCGTAAAATTTGCTTGAAGCAAAGCATTTATAAGAGTACAAAACAGAAAGGAGATATCTTTTCTATGACAATTGGACCTAAAAGAGAGTAATCCTTATGATTCATGCATGCAGAATTTCGGAAAGTTTTGGAGTAAGTAACAAACTTGAAATAGAGCTGATGGACCAAATCGATTGCGATGCAAATCCAGGGTCAAATCACCATAATTTTGGCCTGATATGAGAAATTGTTGAAGCTTCTCCATCGATCCATTTCCTAAGCATAAGCAGTTGGCAACTATTGTTAGTCAAAAAAGGCATTCACAACTTATTAAACATAATACGATCAGAATTACATAAAATAGCATTCTGCCAAGAAGCATTGTTAACTTGCATTTGGTAGCTAATGCACTGCCTTCTGTGAATCATTTAACTGACGAAGACAAAAGAAAACATACCTAAGAATTTATGAGATAAGTCAAGCATCGCAAATGTTTTGTGTGTATGCAGGGCATTGCAATGGAGTTATAGATAAATCTTGCAATTCGCAGTCAGATGCAATCACTTCATCCTCAACCTGGTAAAGGAATATGAAGTTATTGATTCTCCAACTAGGAAATTTTATATCGACATTGTAAACAAGAGGAGAAAAATAAGCATTCATTTTCTTCATGCCTCTCGAACTTATATTGTTACCTCTGAAATGTATAGTCTTTGAAGCAACTTCATATTAGGTGTCTCGGATAACTCAATGTAGGAGTCAATATACAGTTTCATCAAGAGCTTTTGAACCCATACTGTCAAACATGAATCAAAAGAAACTTATTTAGTTGCATATAAATATGAACTTGATAGTAAAACAATGAAAGGAATTATGGTTCACTAAATAGGTGTTGTACGCAAAATCAAACTTGCCCTAAAAGTTCTGCAGTCTATATTACATCTTTACAGCATTAAGAAAATAACAGGGTTATGAGGATTTCAAATTTGTACTTCATTTCAAAGTGAAAATTTCCCAGCTCAAGTTTTTCATGGCAAGTAAACTGCTCCATGGTGTGAAAACATAGTTTCAGATATGTATTGTTATATGAAGCTTATATAAGACATTGACACTAGCATTTTCCAATCCAAGAACTAATATATGTATAACAGAATCATGTTCAACAAACTTAAAGTAAAAAGTAGGTAATTTCTTTTCCGAAGCCGCCTATCTTAGGAAGCCATTTACTGCTGATGCATCCTTATTGGAAACTACCAAATCTCAGATCATTCATGATTTCAACACTTTCCAAAGTCTGTGATCTTGTAGAACAGAGCTTGCCCATTGATTTAGATTTACTTT
>JAOTIZ010068574.1:0-11632 GCA_027123425.1 Erythroxylum panamense
GTATTGCTTTTCTTTTTATTGATTCTCTTTGTTATACATCAAAATCATATCTAAGTAAAGTCATTTGGACTTAACATAATCGAGTCATGTGTGCTGCAAGTTTTTATTCTCTTTAGGTTCGAGCCATGGCAAGGTTTTATTTTATCGATTGGAATGATAAATAAAGGCATGGTGCCTTACTTGATTTTATACTTAATAATTGAACATGATTTGTTTTATGATTGGTGAGAAAACAATTGGCCAATCATGTGCTGGGCATAACTGATTAAGCGACCTTCGTACCCTTAACGTCGGTACATGAAAATCGAGTCGTTGTATCGGCACCTTTCTACGGGACTCGCGGGTGATTCCACACCTAGGCTTTGGACACCGACGTGGTCATCACCTAGGGTCATGACGCTCTTGTCGAATGTAGTCCGAACTCACCACAGATGAAAGTCGAGCCAACACCGAGTATCGGTGGGTGTGCACATTAGTTTGGCTAACTAATGATGTCACATATGATTGTTTTGACTTATCCTAATATGTGGTTTTCCTATCGATATTTGATTTATGCATATGATATTTTTATGCTTTTTTGTACTGGAACTGGAACCTATGTTCAATGAATGAGCGAGTTAACAGGCTGGACCTATATGGTTCCTAATCATTATACAATGAGTCATAGGCTGAGTCTATATGTTTTCTATGTGATATATATTCACTTCATAGGTTATCTACAGCGTCTTGGTATGAATCGAATTCTATTTGTGATATATGTCTTTCTTGCTCACTGAGTACCTAGTGTACTCACCCCATCCGCTTTCCAACTATGTAGGTTAATTTAGTGAGTTTGAAGCTTTGAGTGGAACATGCAGTCTTTTAACATTCTCGGGGTATTATTGCACGTGGGTAGTTTCCTATTTTGTACTTTTATGGGCTAATAGCTCATGAACTGTATTTATGTAGATATGCTTTATGGTTTTATAAGTTAACTTTTGATTGCCTTATGTTTTATAAATGACTTTATGTATGAATCTTTTGATACTATTGTTGAGATTGCCTTGAATGGACTTTAAAGTCCTAAAGTTATGGTTGGATGTGAACATAAAAGTGTGTTTGAAATTGTTTGCAGCTTTTTGGGATTTTTAAAATATTGCCGTTGTGCTGCCCGAATTGAAAAAAAGAAAAAGAGAAAAGAATAGATATTCAGTTAGCCTTGCATAGTCGGATTAAGGATACCATGAGTGTCCTTAGCCCGGTTATGCGGCAGTTGTCATGGGCCTGATGTGGCACCGGGTTGTAACAGTAAGAGACATGCATGAGAAGATGATTGAGAGTAACCCTTCAACACTTGTGCGTGAAAGTGAATGCTTTATGAGAGACTTCATTTATGGCATGTGATTTTGATTCATTGAAGCATTATGAGGTCTTATTGTTGCATAGTTGTGATCTAATTTATGAAGTATTATATGACCTTGTTTTTATGTTTCAATTCTTACCTATAATGTTTTCGACTTACTAGATTGGGCTATGACGATGATTACGTGTGGAATGATGGACATGAAATGTTTGTGGGTATTATTCATTTTAAGTAAACCCTCAGGAGACTATAACTCCTCCAATGTGGACATATAGTGGTTTAAAGGCTTGTGGCATATGCTAAATGCCACTATACACCTACGAAAGTGGAATCAATAACTTAGTTAAGGATTTAGTAGTTAGTCTTCTTTTGTTTTTCTTGGGGACAAGCAATAGTTTAAGTGTGGGGGAATTTGAAAAGCAATAGTTTAAGGATTTAGGTTGAATTGGAATTAATTTGACCTATCTCTATATGAATTTGGGGATTTATTTGGTTAGTTCTCATGCATTTCAACTTTGTTGCTTGATAGGTACAAACGGGTGGATTTTAGGGATGAAAGGCATAACTTTCACTATGAATGTCGGATTAAGGTCATTCAAGGACGCTTTCAAAGAGGACTCCGAATTCTACAAATTCTGTGAAGACTCTGAGGAGAGATTCTGTCGAATGGAGGTTCAAAGTTGGGCATTTTGTAAATGGCCAGTGTATGTCAATTTAACGGACATAATGTCGGTTTAACAGACATTGCCTAGCCAGATTAACTTCCAGACCCGAGAAGGTCAATTAAATAGACATTATGTTCGTCTAACAGACCTTGTCAGTCCAATGACGATCTGCCATCCGCTATTCGGTGAAAACTAGGTTTCTGGACATTGAAAATGAAACAGCAACATAAGGAGGCACCAAAAAAGATGAAAAGAAGAAGATTTGGAGGATTAACTCAAGCATTGGAAGCAATCTTGTTTTGTGTTCTCTCTACCTTCTCTCTATACTCTTTCTTGAATATTGAGCATCTGTATGTGTAAAGTTTTTGTTATCATGTTTTGGAAGTAAACCTCATTTAGGGTGAGGGATGTAGCCTATTTGGAGGATTGATTTGTATTTTATGGATTAATTAGTCTTGAATGAAAGTTCTTGGGTTATGTTTATCTCTCTTGCATTTCACTGTTGTCTCTATGCTAGATCTCCATAGATGCAATCTTAGGAATCATATAATGAGTTGAGAGGTGAAGTATGGTTTATGCACTAGGAAGATAAACACATTAGACTTAGAGATAGAGATATCCTAAGCTAGTGTGATACCTTCTGGTTGTTTGTGCTTCATGCATTTAACTAGTTAGCTGCATATTGAGAGATGGTAATCAACTAGTTAGATATTCTTATACGTCTTAAGAGAGAATATGAGTAAAGTTGTGCAATTGTTATTATAACCTACCTATCATTCAATCAATTTCATAATTTATTAATCAATCTCTTGAGTTAGTTAACCCTAAGCCCTAAGTTTAAATCATCAAGTTATCCTTGTTTGTTATTTTCCAGTATTTACAATTTACTTTATACCAAATCCAACTATCTTTTAAGTTTATTGTCAATTTTGTTCAAGTAATTAGGATTAATTCAGTGGTGAGTGTTTTAGTTCTTGAGGGAAACGACCTTGGACTACTCGATTTGTAGGTACTAGGAATGAGTCTATGCACTTACAGATTTTGTCGACCAACCTAATTATTAATTTTAGCAAGAAAATTATTCAATCAATTTGCCTTAGTCATGCATAGGAGATTAAATTAGTGGAATTAATTTCTTAAAAACTCGCTACATCAATTGATCAAATCATTCTTTATCTATAATTAAATTATTTTATTTTATTTCTTTAGATCCTTTTCTTAACATATTGGTTTAGAGTGTTTAGGATTGCATTTGTTTTTATTCAAAGATAATTTGAGTGGACCAATTTAATCTCCTTGAGAGATGACCCTAAGTATTCGACTATAATTATCTCGTATACTTAAGAATAGGATAGCTCATGTTTTTAGAACTTATTTTGGCACAACAATATATGACTATTTATCTAGTTACTACTACACAAAAAATATCTATTTAACAAATTAGATTTAATAACTAACCAAAACTAATTAGGTAAATTAATTACATTAACTATATAATAAGTATAACACAATTTACCAACTCAACTTTCTTCTCTTTGATCATTAGTAGCCCACGTGTTATGATCATGGTGGTTGGACTAATATCTTCTGATACATATGTTAACTAATTTTTTTAGAATATTATCTAGTAAGCCACTTTCTGTAACCTACAAAGTATATAATGATTTAAAAACATGGTTGTCAGATAACTTAAAGCCACTATTTGTTTTATTTCTACCTTATATAAACAATATATATTATTTAGAGAAAATAAAAATTAAACTTTGAAATGATCAATTGTCACTTCTCATCGTTAAACCAAATTTCTCATTGATCGTCAACTTGAATTTCTATTATTTACCAAATTCTAAATATAAAGTTTCATAGTAAGATAAGGAAGAGAAGTAGAGTTAGACTAAAAATTAATTTATTCATTCAAGACAGAAGCTTGTATATAGGTTATACATATATTTGAGAAAAATTAGAATTGATTTCTAAAAATTAGAAAAAGGAATTATGTTGGGCACTAACATTCGGAGCCCAACCACGGAGTCATAAAACGTGAGCACACATTTCTTCAACTTCAGGACAGATTTTGGGAAACCTCAACTGGAATTACAATTTGATTTCTTCAGAACATTTGTAACATCTCGTCACCCATGTTAAGGCTAAAATTGTAAATGTGAGAGATTACAGAGAAATTAGGAAACACCTTTCATGCTCATGCATTTCATGATATGCACATACATGTGAATAGTGAATTTTGCACACATCAAAATGACTGTACATGCATTCATTGGCATTTCCGGGTATAATTATTTGTAAATGTGATTTTTTTAAAATTTGTGGTTTGATTGTATTGAAAATTTGATTTGGAGATTAGAATTCTTGATTTAGGATTTTTGGAGTTTTTAGGGAAACTTTCTGGAAAGAATTGGGATAACTTTTGGACTAGGAAAAATGCCAGTTGGCAAAACTATTAATAAATGGTACTAGAAATTGCTGTACAATGGCAAAATAAATTTTGATAAGTGATTTTAGGATTTATTCATGAGTGCCATTGAAAATTGGGGGACAATTAGAATAGAAATTGGATTAAAGTTATAAGAAATTTTAAAGACCCCCTTGTTATCTCTCACGATGCTTTTAAGTTAAAAGGCCATTAAGTGTTTTGTTTTGGTTTCTTCTTCTCCTTCATGGCTTCTCTTCTTCTTCTTCTTCTCCATTTTCATTTCTTCACTCACTCTCACCTCCACCGATGTTAAACTTAGCACTCCCATCCATCAATTTCTACTTCCATCTTGTTGTCTCTTCCATTTGTCACAAAAAAACTTACCTTTGGAAGATGATGATCGTGGGTTGTTGGCGGAGCTAGGGTTAGTGTTGTTTTGAAGATTTGGAAGGTAAATCAAGTAAGTAGCTTATTAAATATTATGGGTTTGGTTAATTGAAGCATCTGTGATGATTATTAGAGGTTAATTGGTATGATGGTGTTTTGTGTGTGATGAACGTGAATGATGAATAGATGATGTAAATGTCTTGTTTTTGAAATTGTGAATGATCATTAATGACCCATAAATTGTTATAGAGATGTTTTCGAGGTAGAATGATCATTATAATGATGGTTGGATGAGTAAATTGAATTGAATAATGAATGTATACATGTTGATGTTTTGTTTCTCATAAATGTTAGATAATAGATTAAGAATTGATTAGTGAATCATATTGAGTTGAAATAGAGTTAAGAATGAAGAGTAAATGAAGTAAAAAATGCAATATTAGTATAAGTTGTGAATGGGAAAAATCTAAACTGAAGTTGTTGGAAAACTGGGTTTGCATCTATGTATTTTCGCCGTGGTAAACTTGAAGGATATTAGTGAGGATTTCTTTCGGGTAAAGTTTGCCGCGGCAAACTCTGGGTTTCGCCGCGACGAACTTGTAAAATTTTCGTGAGAATTCCTCGCTGGAACATGGTTCAGTATTTTGGGTATATATTCTTCTTTAGTTATCCAAATGGACTGATTTTTGATTTGACATAAACTAGAGACATAGAGCTAAAACTCATATGAAGAAGTAAAATTCCGAATTGGGCTCTAAGAATTTCAATTTCTGGGTGGAATTTGAGTATAGGGTGCTGTCTCTGAATAAAAGCAGTCCGAAAATATTTCGAGTATAACTTTAACATTTCTAAACCAAATTGAGTGATTTTGATGTCAATAGAAACATAAGACATATAGGAACACATTTATAGAAGAAATTATGACCAAATTTTATCAGTTTCACTTTGTAGACCGAAAGTGTGTCATGGAAAAATCTGAAGGGATTCAATGAGAAATGAAATGTGATTTTAATGTTTTAGTGAGGAATACACCTAAGTATAAATATTACTTAGATGAGTTTTGGATATAAGACTGATAATGTGATGAGAATAAGGGAAAGATACCTAGGATTGTCATGAGCATGCATAGTACATATTTTATATACACACTTGTGGATAAGGGAATGCTTATAATTGTGCAATTATTAATGTGTGAGCATCATGTGTTTGGCATATTGATGTGTAGGATAAACGTCTGCATTCAAATGTTTCCAGATCTTGAAGCTAGTGCTAATCTGGAGTGTACTATGAGTAGACCGAGATGGTCTCACTTTATTGTTTGTTATTTGAATTTTGTATTAATTGACTACTGATTCATTATATGAATGTGATTGATTGTGATGGTTTTCAAATAGAAGGTCCGATGAATGTGATGTATAAATGAAATATTGAAGTGCTACTTGTATATGAATGAGATTAAATAAGTGTGCATAATATAATTGTTAAATGCCGGACCACGGTCTAATGACAAGTGTGTTTTTGAATGTGCATTTGCATATGAATGAAAGTGTGATTTTCAACTTTAATGTTAAATGTCAGACTAAAGTCCGATGATAGGTGAATGTGAGTGAATAGGAATATGCAAATGTAATTGATGCCTTCCATGTCATGAATGCAAGAAATATAATGGTTGTTGTGACCAGAGTAGCCACCGATCAGAGCTTAAAGCTTAACGAGTAAAAGTGAGCCTCGAGCTCAAAAATGATTAAGAGCCTCAGGTTCAATGGTCAATGAGCCCTATATGGGATAGTTATCAATGAACCCTATATGGGATAGTTTAGGCACTTAGTCACAATAAAGTAATAAATGAAAAGTGGGTCTCATGTACACTGCATATGCATAATATGAATGATTATATTGCATGGAATGTGAAATGTGAAATGATGTGAATGTGGATTATGTGTTATATGATTGGATGAGCCATCGATGAGGGTCACTCGTTGAGTTCCAAAACTCACCCAAAATTTGCAAATATTTTTCAAGATCAAAAGAATACCCCGCTAGGCAAACGGGAGTATACCTACAGCATACAAGTACAGGATAAGGGTTAGGATCAGTTCGCGTTTGCATTCTTATTTCTTGTATTCATATCAGATTGTGTTTTCAGTAATGATTGTATCATGAGTTTGTAAATAATTCTGTTCTGTATCAACTTTCCAAATTAGAAATTTTAGTGAATGATTTTGAAGTGTAATGAAATTTTGACTACAAGTCTTCTATTTTTGTAATGAGCCGAAATGGCATTGAAATTATAATGATTGTATGGCTGTGATTGAATAAGTTTATGATTAAAATAGGTCGTTTTGATTATTGATTTCTGCATACGCATGTGTAAATAATGGAAATTTTATAATGAGTTTCAAGTGTTTGGCTGATTGAGTGTGCTAGAACGGCATCCTTATGGGACACGGACTCGGATATCAAGCAGGATGTCGGGTATGTGTCTTACGGGAGTGGGGTGCTACATTTATGTGGTATCAGAGCCTAGAATTACTATCTCATATGGGCATTTTCTGGTATATGTCGAGTTTTATGCATTTTAGACATGTCATAGTTGATAGTAGCAACTGATCCCTAGTCTGAGTCACATGAGTATGAGTCACATGCATGAGCATGTGTTAAGGGCTTAAGCTGATTTAAATAGTGAGAAAAGTGATGATATGTCAGAATGTGAGAAAATGGAAGTTGTGGATATTTAGAAATGAGAAATAGTATGTGATTGAATATGATAGACAAATATTTAACACAATTGTATTAGTGGATGTATTATTGAATATGACACCAAGATTGTACTGTGATTACATATCCTTGAATATGATATAAATGTGAATGTATTGTCATAAATCATTTGAGGAAAATCGGGATATAAGTACAAGTGAGGAGATTAAAGTATATAAGCAGATGGTACTGAAAACATAAATTTGTTATGATCGTAAGAGGATGAATTTGGAACCGGAATGGTTATGTGCTTATCGTGACAAGAGTTTATAATTCAGTATAAGAAGATATCAGGGGATATAAGACCAGAATTTCATAATAGTTATGCATCAGTAATTCTGAATTGATTGAGGATACATATATGGGAAAAGAAATAAAAAAAATGACTTTACAAGAGATAAATGTTGTGTAGTAAGGAGAAACTTAGAAATGCATATAAGATAGGATTTTGTGTAAGAATGAGAAAGAGGTAAGCGAAAGCCCCAAAGTTAAGTTAAATTGTTATCGTGAGTACATATTTGATAATGGGATTATCATGACAAGTGAGAATATTGGGCACATGGATATTATATGTGTGGGATAATATAGTGATTGAGCCCAAGTTTATTATATAAATTGGCTACACTTTTATAGTTTTTAATGTGCTTTTTGACTCTTAATTTGTGATTTTTGTGCTTATAATATAGTGATTTTTGTGATTTTTTGTGATTTTTGTGCTTATAATATAGTGTGGGATAATTTGTGATTTTTGGGATAATATAGTGATTTTTGTGAGTACTATTCCTATTTCTTAGGCACCTTATAAAATGGCTCATATAGAGTTAAAAGAGTTGAAGACCCAGTTATAGGAACTTTTGGATAAGGTTTTTATCTAGCCTAGCATGTCACTATGGGGAGTGCCAGTCTTTTTTTTCAAGAAAAAGGATGGCACTTTACACATGTTTAGAAACTATAGACAGTTGAACAAAGTAACTGTAAAGAATAAGTATCCATTACCCATAATAGAGGATTTGTTTGATTAGTTGAAAGCTGCAGGAGTGTTCTCTAAGATTGATTTACAGTCAAGTTATTACCAGCTTTGGGTAAAAGATGAAGATGTTCCAAAGACTCCATTCAGGACTGGATATGGCCACTATAAGTTATTAATGATGCCTTCTGGGCTAACACATGCATCGATTGCTTTCATGGATTTGATGAATACAGTGTTTCATCCCTACTTAGACCAATTTGTTGTCACGTTTGCAGATAATATATTGGTCTATTCAAAGAATGAAGAGGAACATGCTTGGCATTTAAGAATTGTGTTACAGACTTTTGAAAGAGACACAGTTATTTGCTAAATTAAGAAAATGTGATTTTTGACTAAAGGAAATTTCTTTCCTCAGGCATATCATCTCTTTCAAAGGTATTGGGGTAAATCCCAGTAAAATTGAGATGATTGTCAATTGGAAATCGCCTCAGAATGTGACAAAAGTGAGAAGTTTTCTTAGCTTAGCTAGTTTCTATCGATGCTTTGTCAAAGGATTTTGTAATGCTAAACTCTCTGAGCCCTCTTGTATTGGTCTGTACTTGGAGATACTACTATATATATATGGTTGTATATGATTTCAAAGGTGTATTTAAATCCTTTTGGGTATATATGTCAGTGATATATAATGTTATATGCCCTTACATGAACTTAGAGTTCATTGGTATACTAAATCTTGGAGATTTCTGACATATAAGCTTCTAAGTGAGTAAAACCAAGTCCATTGGACGAATATGGCCATGGTGGCCAAGTTAAATGTGTTTTAATGCGTTAGAGGTGACTAGACATAATTTATAGACATATTGGACACTTAGAAAGCTTAATTACAAAAGTTCATGTACATAAGGGCTTATTTGCCAATTGTTGAAAGTTAAATGACTTAAATATAATTTTCCAACTCTTGGAGGATCAATTTGTAATTTTAAAAAATTAAGGGGCTTAATTATTATTTTCAAAAGTCCGGGGACCAAAATAAAAATAAAAGTTTTGTTCATTCCCAAATTTTTGGGTTAATTGCAATTTTAGGAAAAGGTTGGAGGGTATAATGGTAATTTCACATAAGCTAAGGGTAAAAAAGTAATTTCACCATATTTGGTCAAAGAAGAATCGATATTTTAGACCCTTCTTCCTTGTATGGCCGTGCACCTCACCATTAAAGACTAGAAACATTTTATTTTAATTGAAAGAAAGGAGAAGAGAGGAGGAAAATCCATTCGGCCATCACTAAAATTCTACCATTCTTTTTTATTCTTTAACTTAAATCAAGTTGTTCTAAGTTAATTTGGGATCAAGGAACACAAATCTATCATTAGATTTGATAAATTCTTAAAGGAATTTAAGATATCACTAAAGGAATGTTTAGGTAAATTTTGTCCCATCTTTTTCTACATTATGATTTTGAGTTTGGTGTTAAGATATGTTGTTCTCCATATTTGAATATGTATGAAACATGGTTTAGATTAATGAAATGAGTCATTGATAAGTCCCCTTAATCCAAAACTGGAATGTCCTATTTTTGGTGAAAATTTGTTAAATTTTGAATATCTTGTGAAATTGATGGTTTAAATGAATTCTATGGTGTTAATTTTATATGTATAATGTGAATTGAAGGTGAAAAATGAATATGTATATTGGATAAGGCTTGGTCAAAATGATGCAAGAAGAAATGGACTAATGTAATGAGTTGTATAATTATGATGAATATGGCTTAAATGAAGGGAATTAAGTTGAATGGAGTGGTGAAATGTGTTGTTGTTTGGAAGTGTTTGTTATATAACAAGATAGGAGCATGAATTACTATGATAAAGTCTTGAAAATATGACCTAAAAGTCATGCACATTAGGTGATAGATAAAATGCCTAAGTGAACTTGGCTTAGGATTTAAGGATTCGTAATGATATGCATTGGAAAGTGGCTTTCATGTTTACTTAGAACAAACTTGAATTTTTGCTTAAATTGATGACTAATGACCTAATGTGCTTAGATAAAAATATTCTTAATTATGTTTTGAAATGTGTAAGTATTAGATCAAAAGCATTAAATGCCTTAGAAAATGCAAAAGAAAGCTTATGTGAAAAATAACGGAAGTAACCATATGAGAAGCTTAATGGTCAAATCCTATAGCTTAAAGATAGTGATATTGCATTTTATACACTTATGTAATGGTGTACAACTATGAGATATATGTTTGACTAGTAAATACATTGTATATTTATGTATAAAAGCTCAGGAGCTGTGAACCAAGAAGCTCGTACCGAGTATTGTTGAAGTCAAGGCAATGTACACCTTGTTTTAAGGTGAGTTGGGGAGACCATATCTCTCAAATAGGATTAGGACATCCCAAGACATGCATGATAACTTGTATGTGAATTTTGAACCTAGGTAAAGCATAGTAGAATTGAATCTCAAATAGATGCTAGTATACTTATGTATTTAATAAATGATATTATTTTGAATAACTCTTTACAATTGGAGTGCAACTGATGTTTTTATTACGTATTTTGAGAAATGATATTGTTTTCAACAAACCTGCACTTAAAGTGTAAAGGATAATCTTTTATTTCCTGAAACTACAGTTTTGAATAATTTTGCACTTGGAGTGTAAAAGATAACTTTTATTGCATTAAATAATGTTTTAGAATTTACATATGCATAATCGAGTCATGTATGCTGCGTGTACGTGATCTTTTTTGGCTTAGATCCATGGCAAGGTTTCATTTTATCGGTTGGACCAATAAATAAAGGCATACTGCCTTACTTAATTTTTGTACTTAATATTTGTATATGATTTTTATGATTAGTGAGGTAACAATTGGCCAATGGTGAAGTGAATCACACGTTATTACAAAGCTTAAAATACGATTAAGAATACACGAGAAGGGGGGTTGAATTGTGTATTCCCCTTTTTGAAAACTCTTTCAAAACGTTTGTTAGAAATAGAGTTCTTTTTACAGAACTTCCGATAGATTCTAATTAATCAAAACTTTGAAAACTTTGTTTACGAACTAAGTAATAATAAAACT